>JAADWX010000353.1:0-25027 GCA_023336405.1 Globisporangium echinulatum | reverse complement strand
TCAATGATCAGTTACACTTTTGAGCACTCAAACCCAGTGTCTTGTTTGCTTCCCGTCTTATCGACTGGAATCCTTGCTGAAGGTGTTCACACACGCTTCCTCGCAAAGGTGCTGCGTAACTCGGACACGTCCGGTTACAAAGCATGTTCCGAGCAGGTCCGCTACACGTGCATTCGGTGCAGTTGAACTGGCCACGATCCCGTTTTGATCGTCGACTGCTAAATGGACGCCGTAGAATTGCAACTTGCCGGGTGGGCGGCGCTCATTCGACATCGCCCGCTTTGGGCCGATGCGAGTTTCATGCTTTCGGAGCCTATGGACCTGTTCAGCTTTGAAAATAGATCGCTGCTTTAATTTATAAGACTATTTTGTCCAAATACTATTTCTGGATGAGCTTTGCACTGTATAGACCTAAAAAGTTTCAAGTTTTTATTATTATACAATTATGTGTTGCTTATTAAGGTATGTATATATACTACACCAATCGCTGCTCTGGTTTAAAAAATCATTTCCTCTATGCCTGTGATCTGATGTTGCGCATTTTCGCCATGTAACGTTTCACTTGTTTGTAAAAATGCAAATGAGGGAAGAATGTGCTGCTTAGAGCGGATACACGTATATATATATGGTGTGTGAGAATATATCATCTACTTTGATGATGTTGCGAATGAGTGTTTGTGATCTTTAACAGTTGAAATGGCAAACAATAGTGTCGAACAGAGACAAAATTTCCATCAAATTTGTGTTGTCTAATGAAAAATGACCTCAAAGGACTGAGTCAAAGTACACAATTGTTGGCATGATTAAATTATTCGACAGTTTAAAAATAATTATAATGCCGATGAATACACTTGAATTTGTAGAGTGTGTCAATATATGTATTCTTGTGTGAAATTCTCTTGTGCGACAATATCGCCATCAAATTTGTGTTTTTATGCAAAATTGACGATACACAGTACACAATTGATGGCATGATACAATTATTCGATACGTCAGACACAACCATAGATATATGAGTTAAAGGATTGTGTCGAGATACACAACTGATGGCTTGAGATAATTATTTGATAGTATTGTCGCCGAAATTCACCGAAAATGTTTGATACCGTACAGGTCATGATCATAACAATGCACGACAGTTCAGTGCTTTAAAAAAACGCAGATCTGAATCAAATATAGTTAGAATACAATGAATGATAGTTTTACGTGTTGCTTAACTATTTACGTATATATATGCGACATGTGCAGAATGTGCTCTAAAATCAACATAAAACAGAGCAGATACACTTTTTCATATGGTGTGTGCTAACATATAACCTACTTCATTGAAGTGTTGAATGTGTGTATGTGACGGCTAACGAGTGTATACGAAACTGCCTATATTTCTGTTCTTCAGAGATTCAACGCTGTATAGAGGTACACATCTAGCGCACTCCAGGAAGAAAAGATTGCGGCATTGAGTTCGCTGATACTGTAGTACTGATTACGATTTGCGTACACCTTCGCATCTAGCAACGACCACGCATTTTCTATTGGGTTCAAATCGGGCATCGTCACGTCTTGGCCAGCACGAAACTCGCGTGCCTCGAGCGACGTGTGTATCCCCCCGTTGTCCTGTTAGAAGATGAGGTCTGTGAACTGGCGAAATGTCGGAAACTGCCACTCGGCTACTTCGCTTCGTTTTGGCGGTGTCAATCGGAATATGGTTCGCCATTGACACTGTGCGAATCGAGCTGCGTGTGCAACTACGGAGTTGCTACTTCAACGGCGCGTATCACGCGATGTCCCGCAGGGACACGCTCCAGGCGAACGTTGATCAGTTTGGCGCACTCTTAACCGCTGTCCAATGAGCAGAGTAATCGTCCCATAAAGAAGCATAGGACAAACGTCTTTATCACGGCGATTGCCACGAAGCAGTCGATTTGCTGTAGATGCGATGCTATAGTCGTCTTGAAAAGACTTTACTTCTTAATTCCATAGACGCCGCCCAAAGCCATGTCTCCAATTGCCGTTCTCTTCTCTATTGATCTTCTATGGTGCGCACTTCACATAAATAAATGGCTCGTACTTATTGCCCAATGAGTCATCTAACGATATGAATGTCAATACATATATCGCTAATCGGACCAAAACTGCGCGGACACCTACTGTTTTGGTCGAAATGTGTTCAAAAAATGTAGGTGTTTGGTCGGCATTGAACACCACGTCGATAAGCACTACTAGACCGTGAGAAAAGCGGTAGAGAGTTGTTTTCATATCCTTCTGTGCAATACAATTGACGACTTCAAGAGAGTTACCCCATGTTTGCCATAAAATATTTAGAATTAATGCTACTTATCTTTTGTACGTCTGATACAAGCAAACGTCGGACTGTACAAATGTTGTACGGTGATATGATTTGTAGAATAGGATTTTCTGTAGAACAGTCTATGCTAACAATGCAGGATTTGCCGGAACTGTCATGTACAATAATTAGCTTTTTGTATGCGGACAAACTGTACAACTGTAGCTACACAAAAATCTAGATATATTGAATGGACGACGTAAACAAAGTACGCGCAAATACAGGCGTCGGCATTCGCGAGGTACTATGTGCTTGCTTGAATAAACAACAGGTCGGCCGTCCGTCACAGACTGAGCGCACAGTTTGCCTCATCGTATGTGCCGCTGCAAATGGCAAAATACTTTGTAAACCAGTTCCGAAGCAACTATCGTGCGCGTGCTCTGTGCGGACTGTCTGTCCAACTTGAAGATGGAGAACACTCTGTATTGGGCTCAGTGCAATATCTGCTACGAACCGCTATACTAAAGTTATGATTCATCAAGATGCATACGACACAATGGTTATACTTGTTAATGAACACAAACAGATGACATAATGATGACCTAGTAGCGATGGTAAATGTTATTTCTTCAGACCTTATGACTGATTGGGACGACGTCCGGCGCGCTCGACGTCTCGGCGCAAATTGAGTTATCACGTGGTCAAACGCCATATGCAAAAAAGAACGATGACGATTATGTCATGTTTTTACTTTATGTCCAACACTGCAAAATGTAGCTGATAAAGCAATTCAGTACATAATGTACCAGCGTTGTTTTTGACTACATTGCTTTACAAATTTCAGTACGTTGTATAGTTCACGGTTGTGTCATCAAAACAGGTATCGTTGCAAATTTCGTTCGCCACTAAAGAGTCACTCGCCACTATGAGTGTCAACGCACCCAATTGATGATAGCAAAACGTATTTCCTTGAAGCATCCTGGTTAGTATTATAATTCCATCAAACTAAATTACGTGGGCTGAAAAACGTGGCCGTTGTGGTTGACAACAGCAATTGCAGTCGTTGCAGCACAAGTTTTCTTGGCCAAACACATTCCGCACGAGCGTGTGCGCACGAGCAGCATCACCGAGTCATACAAGTGCACACACCTACACGCGCGTGTGTGTGTCCAGACGAACACATACACGAGCGAACACGCGAGAACTACTTTCGTCGTCACACTTGGCCAGTCAGCGAACATGAGCGACGACGACGCGCAGCAGGACGTAGTGATGACAGAGGCAACCAAGCGCATAAACGCAACCACCCGAGTGCGGTGGCCCAAGCAGCAGCGTGCACTTGTGCGTGAGATCGACGAGCTCATGCGCGACGAGCGGCTCGAAGAAGGCGACACGTGGTTCGTCGTTGCAACCGCGTGGTGGGACGCGCACGTTAGTGCAGCGTCGTCACGCGACAGCGACGACGCGGACGTGTGCGTGGCAGTCATCAGCATCACGAACGAGCCACTCGTGGACGTTGCGTTCAGCTCAAAGGAGCGCCAGAGCGTCGTGCTCAAGCCCATGCTCGTACGTACTCGCAGCAGTGTGGATGAGTGTACTGCACTGTATCGTGTCGAGACTGACAACACATGCGTGTGTGTGTGTGTCGCAGGCTGAAGGGCGCGACTACCGACTCGTGAGCGAGAGCGTGTGGAACCGCCTGTCGCACGAGTTTGGCTGCGACTGGGAGATCGCGCGCGAGGTCATTGCGTGGGGCCCCGCGCACAAGTTGCGCGTCGAAGTGTATCCTGTGCTGTTCCAGGTACGATGTGTATGTGTGTGCTCTTGTATCCGGATATAAGAGCGCACAATCTCCCAGTAACTCATTGTCGGCGCATTGCCACTACGACTGTCGCTGCTGCTGTTCTTTTAGGTCTTTGCGTGGCCGAGCAACGCGGAGACACCGATGCTCGTCCCGAGCGACGCAGCGAGCGACGACGACGCACCGCTCGTGATCCTCGCGAGTGCGTCGGCGCCGTTGTTCGAAGTGCAGCAGACACTCTGGCGCGCGATGAAGCAGCAGATCAAGTTGCTCGTGCCGACTGCGACGCGCCGCGCCGACCTCGAACACGCTGTGCGCGTGAGCTACCGCGTCGCAGCGACGGCGCCGTGGGTGCCGCTCCTGTCAGCAGCTGCTGCTGCAAATGGGTCAGTAGCACCGACTAGTACAGCAGCGCCGCAAACAACTGGCTTCCGCTCGGCGGCAGCTACTACGATGCCGCTACTGACAGTCGACGCGCTCGAGCTCGAAGCGCGCGACTTTCTCGACGGCGCGGCGCGGTGCCACGACTTGCTCGTCGAGACGCGGTTCACAAATTCAATGGACGTAACGGACTGGCGCACTGGCCGGTTCATGACCGACATTGAAGCGAACGCGTGGCGCTTTGACCTCACGATCGGACAGCTCATTGACGCACTCGACAGCGACAGCAAGTGGTGCGTTTTGTCTGTTTGACGGATACAAGAGCGTTGTGTGAAAGTGTCTATATGTCTGACGGCTAGTGTGATTGTTGTTTACTATCAATGGGGACAACTGCAGGTACGAGTCGCGCGTGATCCAATTGGACGCTCGGAACGTCCAAGTGCACTACCGCGGCTGGACTGCGAAGTGGGACGAGTGGCTACCACGCACGTGCGACCGCATTGCGCCACTGCACACGCGCGTGCGCAACTGGCGCGCGTTTAACGTCCGCGACGCCGTGCAAGCCGGTTTTGTGATCCCAGGCAAGAACTACCCCGAGTGGCGCGACGGCGTCGTGACCGCTGTGCGACCGCGCGCTAACGCGGACGACGACGACGCAAGCGACGCAGGCGCACTCGAGATTGAGATTGAGATTGACGGCACGCGCGAGTGGCGCGACGCGCAGGACGAGCTGCTCTGCGAGCCTGGGACGCACAAAGCGGCAAACGCCCCAGCAAAGCCTGCCGTGTCAGTTGTAACACCGTCCTACTCGTACAGCCGCAATGCGACCGACCGCGTACGCGACGGGTACGAGTACGGTCGCGGCGCACCGGAGCACGTCGGTGTTGTCGGGCTCCAGAACCTCGGGAACACGTGCTTCCTCAACAGCATGCTCCAGTGTCTCGTGAACACACCGGCGCTGCGCTCATACTTTTTGCGCGACGATCCGGTGACGAACACACCGGCGTTCATGGCCGAGATCAACCGTGACAACCCGCTTGGTATGCACGGCGTGATTGCGACCGAGTTTGCAGCGCTCGTGCGCAAGATCTGGGGTGGCGAGTTCTCGGTTGTTGCGCCGACGAAACTCAAAGCCGCGATCGGGCGGTTCGCGCCACAGTTTGCGGGCTACCAGCAGCAGGACAGCCAGGAGGTCATGAACTTTTTGCTCGACGGGCTCCACGAAGACCTCAATCGCGTGCAGCACAAGCCGTATACGCCAGCGATCGAAGCGAACGGTCGACCCGATGACGATGTTGCGCGCGACGAGTGGGCTGCGTACCGCTTGCGCAACGACAGCGTGATTGTCGACCACTTTATGGGCCAGCTCCGGAGTCACTTGACGTGCGCGAACGCTGCGTGCGGCCACGAGTCCGTGACGTTCGATCCGTTCATGAGTCTATCGGTGCCGATTCCAGGTACCGACGACGTTGACGACGACGATCGTGTTGCACGCGTCCAGCTCCGCGTCCAGCTCTTTTGGGCCGACGGCCGCATCCCCATGAAGTACGCCGTGTCTGTCCGCAAGCATGGTGGTGCTACGCTCCGTGACGTGCGCGCCGAACTCAGTCGACTCAGCGGCGTGCCGACTGCGCGGCTGTTCTTTGTCGAAGTGTGGAAGCACCGGATCTTGCGCGCACTTGGCGACGCAAAAGCCGTGTCGTCGCTCAACGACCGCGAGCTGTTGCACGCGTACGAGCTCGAAGTGCCGGTGAGCCACTACGAGTTTAGTTCCAAGAGCCTCGAGCTGCCGTCTGTAGCGCGCATGGCGCTCAAGATCCCAGGTGGCGGCAGCAGCACAGACAGGAGCACTGCGACGCGGCCGCTCAAGGCCATGCGCTTGGTCGCGCTGCTGCACCAGGCGCCGAGCGCGTCGCCGATCGATAGTCGCAGCGCCGATTCTGACGACCCGACCAGTGACAGCGACGTGTATAGCAGCGGTGGTAGCAAGCAGCGGCGCGTCGAAGTCGAGTTGTTCAACACGCCACTGCTCGTGTCCGTGCCGCTGCAGTGCTCGCAGGCGCAGGTGCACGCCAAGGTCTGGCAGGTCGTCAAGCGCCTCGTATCGAGTCGAGATGCCAACAGCAGTAGCGACAACGAGGCGTTGAGTGCGTTTGGCTGTGGCGCCGACCAGATGCTGCCGTACCGACTCCACGTGACGCGGCCGGACGGTGCGACGTCGATTATCCGCGACGTTGCGTGCGCAGACGAACCGGCCGAGCTGCCGGACCCATTGGACCGCACGTACTGCTTCACTGTCGAGTGGAGCCGCCACGGGTGCGTTATGTTGCGTTGTGTCTGTCTTGTATAGAGGCGTATGTGTCTTGTATAGAGCCCTTACGATTGCTTACACACATACAGGTACCAGCAGGGCTACGACGAGAGCTCGGCCAAGCGCGTTGCGCTGCACGAGTCGATGCAGCAGCTCCGCATTGCAGCTGCGCGCGAGCCAGCACCAAAGCGCGACGACAACGTCGATCTACTCGCGTGTCTCCGCAAGTTTACCGAGCGCGAGCAACTCGGCGAGACTGACACGTGGTACTGTCCCAAGTGCAAGGCCCACGTGCGCGCGATCAAGAAGTTTGATCTGTACGCACTGCCGCGCGTCCTGATCTTCCAGCTCAAGCGCTTTCGGTATGCGCAAGGGACGTTTGCGATGCATCGCGACAAGATCGGAGCGCTCGTGACGTTCCCAATCGAGAGTCTCGACCTGTCGGACCATGTGCTGGGCCCGCAGCGCGGCGGTGCGCCTTTGATCTACGACCTGTACGCCGTCTCGGAGCACTCGGGCGGTCTCGGTGGCGGCCACTACACTGCCGTCGCGAAGCACCCCGAGAGTGCGCGCTGGTTTAGCTTCAACGACAGCTTCACGACCGAAACGACGGCCGAGAAAGCTGTGACGCCGCGTGCGTACGTGCTCTTTTACGTGCGTCGCGAGTGAGTTGTCTCGAGCTTAGAAGGCTGAGGGTCGAGAGGTCGAGAGGTCCAGGAGGTCTGATAGCTTCAGGAGGTTCGTAGTCAGGAATCGGGTTTCAGTAGTCAAGGGAAGATCGGGTGGTCGGCTAGTGTCGACTCGGGCCGTTGCGTTACGGTCCGTCGTGACGCGACGTCGTCGTCGTCGAGAGAGAAAGAGAGTAGCAACCACACACACACACACACTCTCAACAGCGACGCGAGCACCATTCATGCAGGTCCTGGACGCTTTACGTATTGACTGCTGGTGCTACTGGCGTGAACCGGAACTGCACGTGTGGCTGGCGCGTGCGCGCTGCTGCTCCTAGTAGTGGCGCGACGAGCGCGACGTCCTGCGCCTCAAGCTTGCGCAGTCCACGCAGCAGCGCCTGTGTTTTAGCCTCGGCGTGCGCATGCTCGCGATTGTCCTCGTCGGCGTCGGGTCGCCTAGCGCATCGCTGCTGACGGTTCCAGTCGCGCTGCTGCTGCTCGAACGAGACGAACTGGAGCTGCTCGCGTAGATCGAGCATCGTCCTGAATGGCAGCGCTTCGTGGAGGAACTCGTCCTTGATGGCCGCGCACGACGGCGGCGCAGTCTGAGCGCGCACTGCGAACTGCTGTGGCTCGTGCGGATGAGGTCCGTTCGCGACTCGGTGCGAGCCAGCGAGGAAGCGATGCAGGTTCAGGTTCGTGACTGGGGTCTTGTGTACAGCACTTGCTGTTGGTGCGCGTGGACTGCGGGTCGCGTGCACTGCAGACGCTGACAGCGCCGCATTGACGACCGAGTCGCCGCGCATCAACACTGTTGGGAATGCAATCCGCGACGCCACGCGCTGCTGTCGAGGCGACACGAAGTTGCTGGTGTCGGCCACAGGGGATGATGGTGTCACTGCTACCGTGGTGTCTGCTGCGGACAGTCTCCGCGACGATGTCAACTGCTGGAGGTACGACGCCTGATGGTTCACATTCGACGTGCGACTGAGCGATTGCTGCTGCTGCTGCTGGGCGGCAGCGACCGCAAACTGCTCAAAGCGCCGTCGAAAGGCCTCGACGCGGCGCTCGTGCTCGGCCATGAGTGCGCGGACAATGTCGTGCTGCGGCGCGAGGAAGATCGAGATCGTGTCCATGCGTAGACACACGAGCGTGCACGTGTCGAGCGCGTCAATGTCCCACGGCGCGGGTCGCGGCGTGTTGCTTAGACAGCTCTCTTGCCCAAAGACAGCAGGTGCGCGGACGACGCTCACGACCGGCTAGAAGCGTATGTATGACAGACACACAGCACATGAAGAGGCGATCGCCACGTTGCAACGTCAGAGCGTGAGTCGCGAGTGCAACAGACTGAGCGATCAGTGCGGGTAGCAGGACGCAGGAGATAGTGACAGCGACGTACGTACGACCGCTCCACACTCTCGTTGCTGCTGCTGTTGAACGATGCTTTAAGCAATGGTACGACAGACGCTGCAGTGCTATCGGCGTCTCGGCGCTGACGCGCTGCAACCGACAGCGGCGTCGAGACTTTGACTTCGCCGGCGACGAGCAGCACGAGTACGCGCAGGTCGTCGCCATGGCGGATGAGCTGCTTGCCGGTCTTGGCAGTCAGCGACTTGCCAGCGTACGCAATGTGCGTGACGACGTGGTCCGGTAGCGCCCGGAGCTGCGGCACGGCGTACACGGCTTGCTCCGTGCGATGGAGCACAGCCTGCTTGAACGGGAGGATCACGCGGCGATAGACGTCGCCCGAGAGCACGGCGAGCTCGGCGCCAATGTTCGATGCTCCAAAGTTGACGTGTGCGCTTGCTGTGCGCACGCCGTTAGCTTCAAACAGACTGATCTCGCCAAAGCACATGCCCGGTGTCATGGTCGCAAAGTATCCGTTGCCGTACGCCGCGAGCGAAACTGTGCCGCTGATGAGGATATAGAAGACGTCGCCAACGTCGTCCTGCCGAAAGATGAACGCGCCTGCATTGTACTGCTCGTAGACGCAGCTCTTGGCGATCTCGTAGCACGCAGCGTCTGGGATGCCTGCAGTCGCAAAGTACCGCACACTGCCGAGCCACTTGCGGATGTGCCGCACGTCGGCCGCTGAGCGTGCGTCGGGCGCGATCTGCAGCCGCGCACGCGTCGCAGTTGCGATTGTGGTGGTAGCAGTCGACACGCTCTCGGAGCTGCATTTGCGCATGACGAACGACGCCGCGTCGTCGACAGTTCGCGATGTGCTGTCGTTGCCGTCGATTGCAGCGGCTCGGGTGCCTGCAAGCGTCGACGGATGTGCTGGCTGGGGCGACGAACGATATTTCGTTCCAGCACCAGGTTCGGCCCAGAGTGGCGCCGGATTCAGCTGCTGCCACACGCGGCGACCCGTGTGCCTGCTCTGCATACGGTCGAGTGCCGTGATGTATGCGATCGCGATCCCAAGACGACGGATCACGACGCGCAGCGGCGGCAGCGCTGCAACGACCTCGACGACTTCGTAGTCGCCAGGCGAGAGGTCCAACGTTCTCGTTGCTGTTGCTGCACTTGGACCTCTCAAGGCATTTGTTGTCGTTGCTATGATCGGAGCTGCTGCATCGGCAGCAAAGCGCACGACGCGGATCGCTGTGAAGACGTCGCCGATACTGCGGTAGCGCTTGCGAATGCGCACATTCACGACGCTCTGGTCGAGCAGCTCGTAGCACGGCAGGTCGTCGTTGCCTTCAAGCAGTTCGCCCTGGAAGTACAGCCGCTGGTCTTCGAACGGTACGTTGAACTCGCGCTGGAGCAACGCTTGGAGCGACACGAGCGAGAGCGATCGGTGCACACGCAGCCGCTGGAGCTCCGAGTAGCCTGGGACGTGGAAGAAGAGCTCGAGGCGCAAGTCGCGCTCGCTCCGCAGCTGCGCGAACGACCGACGCAGTCCCAGATGCGTCGCTTCTATGCGTGGCTTGTGCGGCTTGCGCTGTCGTTTAGCTGTAGCTGCTGCTGCGGTGCGTGCCGACGTGTTGCTGCTAGTACTCGCTGCGTTATATGCGCTGACAGCAGCAGCAGCAGCAGCACCGGACGAGAACGCCGAGATCGACGACAGGCGCTTGCTCACGAGCGACGACGTCAGGCGCGTTGCCATGGTTTTGCTGATGTTGCTGCTTTCTGCTGCGCCTCGTCGATCCATTGGCGATGACGACGTACGCAATGTGCGCTTGTGTGTCTGGACGTGAGTGAGTGAGTTCGCGTTGCGGTAGGTCGATGTCGAGCAGCGACTAGCCTCAAATGCTGAGTATAGAAATATCCAAATAAATAACGAAGTCGACATTCGCATGCGAGGACGTGAGAGGTCAGTCAGCGCTGACATCCTTGCAACAAACGTCGCCATCTATCCATCCATTCATTGTCAGGCAGTCAGTCAGATGTCATCGAGACCACGAGGTCGATGCCACGGTCGCGACCAAGACGAGCTCCTGACGCACGGACAGGCGCTTTGATTGCGATTAGTAAATAGGTACGACAGACTCGTTCTTCCTACTGCTACCGCGTCGCTGCCATGATTGCAGATGCGCGCTGCAGCGAGAGTCGCAGTGGCGGCAGTACGGACGGCGTGCGCGGCGACGCAGCCGCATCAACAGCAGCGAGCGCACGCATGTTGTACAGCACTGGCAGCGGCTCGTGCTGCAGCTGTGGAGCGTGATGTGCGATACTGGGGTGAAGCATCGGGTCTTGCTGCGTACGCGATCGTGCCGCAGGCGGGTACGTCGGTTCTGGCTCGAGTCGCTGCCGCTTTCGGCCGCCTGTAGTAGCAGCAGCCGTGTAGGTCGCTGCGATTTCGTGTGTTGGCGCGTGCCGACTGTAGTACGCGCGGTAGTGCGCCTCGAGGCGCTCGTATTCATCCTCCTCTTCCCGCAGCGCGTCGAGGCTCGTGAGGAACGCATCGCGCAGAGCGTCGAGGTGGTGCCGCGCTGCCAGCTGCTGCTGCTGCAGCGCGACAGCTTCGCTGTCGGAGCGCGTGAGGCGCGGGTAGTAGCCGCGGCGTCCGATCTTCGGTACCATCTTGTAGCCCGCGACGGTCGTACCTGGCAGCAGCTTCTTTGAGATGCGCATTGGGTCGCAGTGGAGCTGCTGCGCGAGGTGGCTCCGGAGCGTCGTGCCGTACGCGATCTCAAGCACACCGGAGCAAAAGTAGTGGATCGTCGCAGCCGTGTACTCTTCCTCAGCGAGCGTCCACTTGCCGCGCCGGAGCGGTCCGCTCAAGTGCTCGGAGCTCTGCAGGCGGGACAGCTGTGTCGGTCTTGCTGCGTCCGTGCCTGTATTCATTGCTGCTGCTGCTGTCTGGGACGCCAGAGCAAGCAGCGCGCTCGTCGCTGGCGACTCGTGTGAGGTGTCGTCCTGGATGCTACTATTGCTACTGCTGCTGATGTGCACCGTCTGCGTGTGATACACGCGCGACGCATTGCCGCCGTGAAAGACGACAGCGTTCATGACCGACGTTGTCGTTGTTGCTGGAGCTGAGCTGAACCTGTGTCTGCTGAAAGCGCGTTCGTTTGCTGCTGGTGCTTCGTTGGTTCAGGTGCAGATTTGCAAGTGCGAGTCGACGCGAGAGGAACCGCGACGCGGTCTGGGTGCGAGGAAGGACGGTGATCGCGTTCGCGACGAGCGAACCCTCACGGGCCGTGGCACCCAGACATCGTAACTCTGCCGTTCCCTCGAAGTGTGCGCCGCATCGTTTCTGTCCCTGCGCTTGTCGAAGGAAGTCAAATCAGCGCCTCAACTCAACTCAGCGAAGGTCGCGAACCACACGCGGCCACACGTGTGCGGGTCAGCAGAGACCATCTTTGGGAAGAATCATGGATTGCATATCAAGCTTGGCACTCGGAGCCGATAACGGTAGCCACTGGGTCGCGCGATTGAAGTCTCGGACCATCACCTCTCAGTCAGCACAAGTGGACGCACATCGGGACTTGATGTGCATTGATCTCGTCTCACTGGCTTGTTCAAGGATCCGCTCGTCGTTCTGCAAGCGCCAACGATATGGTATCCAAATGCGGCGTACGTTTGAGCGAGTGATTGCGCCACGACACGGTAGCTGACAGATAGCCACCGAACATGCAATGCATACAGTGACCTGCAATTCAGTAGTCAAGCATAACTTTCAACATCGTGTACGTCTGGGGACTCGGCAAACTATTCCCAGCACGCTGAGGCGAAATGGGGACTCGCAAACCAGTAGCAACGTCCGGTGCTCCACGCTGTAATAGATTGCATCGTCGTCTCCGTCATCGTCTGCACGCACAAGGTTTACATCGTGTTGAATCGAGTGCGAGTGCGATCAGTCAGCACTTCGAGTCGGTAGCTGGATTCGCACGACATGTGATCCCAGTCGGATGCACTGCCGCAATTACGATGGCGGTGATGGATATTTACAGACGCGTGAACTGGGTCACTCGACTCTGAGACGACTTCCTCTGCTTCTAGATGAGACGCGAGGGAGAAGCGTCTCGATGTTATGCCTGTGTGATACGCTTCAAAACCGTCAATACGATGCACGCGAGACCATGACTGGTGCTCTCACCCGCTCTTGTTGCGGAGCTTTTCACAGGAGCTCTTACCTTACCAAGGACCTCTTGGCGTCACGCTCTTGGCAGGTGGCTGTTGCGATGGTTTGTCACCAGACTCAGTTCAGCAACATCGATGTTTGGTTCATTGACGTCGGTGGCAGCAGCAGCATGTGTACTAAACTCTCGCGTCGTCGGTGGTTGATTTTGCAGTCAGTCTGTGACAAGGTGTAAATACGCAAACCGAAAAGCAAACAGCAATGCAAAAGCAAGCAGTAAATTGGCTTAATTTATGACAAGCGCTAAAAACGTACCCGCGATGGGACTCGAACCCACAATCTCCGCCTTCGGAGGGCGATGCCTTATCCATTAGGCCACGCGGGCTACGACAATCACGGGTCAATAAATGAAATTAAAATAAGCAAATATGTAAACCTGACTTAATGCATACTTTTGCTCTTTTGACTAGCATATTTACTGCCACGATACACACCGAGTGCTGCCATCGAACCACCCATTCATTTCCAGTCGCCTCACTTGTTGACAACCAAACGGCGTGCCACACACGACAGTAGCAGCAGCAGCAACAACCGCACAGCTTCCAGCACCGATCAATCGCCAGCAACGCACACACAGCCACGCTCATTTGAGGCTGCAGACGCGATCGCATCAGCTTCGCACGCATCCCATACAACGCACAACCACACAAACTCGCTGCAAGCATGGGCGGCAAGCGCACAGGCAACAAGAGCAGCGGGAAGCGCCGCATGGGCCACATCGGCTTCCAGGCGAACGAGATCGCATTCATCGAAGACGAGATGGCAGCGATTGCGGCCGAGTACGGCCTCGACGTCGACCAGGACGTCGCGAAACACGTGCACCAGCGCAAAGACGCGAAGAAAGCGCGCCACCGCAAGCTCGCACCAACACCTGCGAGCAAGTACGGCCCGAGCACCACAGCCGCTGACGCTGCTGCTGACGCTGCTGCGCACATTGCATTGCATCCGCTGCCGTCGCGGTTCCGCCACAGCACGCCGCTCGCAGACGTGAACGAGCACGGCGAGATCTGGGACGTGCTGCGCGACGTGCTACCAGAAAACGGCACACTTGGACAGTGCGGCGTGCCGGGCTGCAACTGCCACCACGGCGGCCGCGCAATGGTGCTCGACGCGCGCGTCAAGAAGGAAAACACGACTATGGAGCGCGTTGATGCACTGCGCGCCGGTCAGTGCAAGCGCTGCCATCACGGCGTGCTCCAGCATGCAATCGAGCTGCGCGACGATGATACTACGACTACCAAGCCGAGCGGCGGCCAGCGGCTGCTGAGTGCGCTTTTTGCGCTCATTCGACTCGCGCGCATTGCTGGAACAGTCTACATGTCGCGCGTCTGGTCGACGTCGGCGACCGAGCTGCTCACGGCGCTGCTGACGCACATGAAGACGCAGTTTGCTGCTGGTGGCACGCAGAACGGCCAGACGACACTGATCGAGCGGCAGCACGAACAGCGTGTTATCGCAGAGCTCTCAACGCTGCTCAAGCGCGCAACGCAAGTCGCTGGCACGAGCACGCGCGACCACGTGCCGATCCAGCTCGCGTGTTTGTACGATGCCATGTACTTTGAGTGCTACTACGCGAGCATCGTGCTGTACGGCCGCAACTGCGGTGCCGTGCCGCCACCGGACACGTACTTGACCGACCTCGAGCACTTTAGTCCGGACGTCCAGGCGCAGCTCGAGACGTTCGTGTCGACCGAGTTGCGACACGACAAAGCGCTCGTCGACACGCTCGCGTTGCCGCTGTCCTCGCAGCGCAAAGTGTCGATACCGCCAGCGCTACTTACGATCTTCCACGCGCGTCTGCGCGAAGGACTCCGGCTCTTTTACGACAACGGCGTCGGTCTCCACGGCGAGATGGACGCGCTGCTGGTCAATCCGCACCTCATTGCGTCCGCCCAAGCTGCGGTTGCGACCAAGAAGAAGCCGCAGAAGAAGCACTACCGGCGTGAACGGGGCTCTGCAGCGACTCGGGCCGTCGAGACGACTGGTTCAACGGCAGCTACAGGCGTCACAACAACGTCGAACGGCCTCGTCGAGGTCCCCGCGTACGCGCTGCTCGCGCAGTGGCGCAATAACTGCCGCGATTGGTGCTGCCACCTGTTTGCGTACGCGACGCCGACGCCCGCAGCGCTTGCCGTGCTCGCAAAGCACGCGCCGCTCGTTGAGATTGGCGCCGGTACCGGTTACTGGAGCTCGCTGCTCCAGGCCCAGGGCGTCGACATTGTCGCGTACGACAAGTGTCCCCCAACGACCGACGGTCCGACCGATAGCAAGAGCGGCCGCGCGCATCAGATCGAGCGCAACGCGTACCACGGACAGGTCCCGCCGTTCTGTGCGATCGGCAAGGGCGGCCCCGAGGTGCTCGCACAGCCCGACATGGCGACGCGCACGCTCTTTCTGTGCTACCCGCCACCGTTCGATGCCATGGCGCGCGACTGCGTGCGGCTCTTCCAGGGCGACGTCGTCGTGCACGTTGGCGAGTGGCAGGGCGACACAGCTGACCGGCGCTTTGAAAAGGAGCTCGGACGCCGCTTTGCGCTCGTACACGAGCTCGCGCTACCCAACTGGGGCAACTCGGCGTACCACCTGACCGTGTGGCAACGCAAGCGCGCGGGTGGTGACGCGGTCCAGCAGGTCGCGTGCAGGGCGCTCGCGTGCTTTACATGCCACAAGAGCATCGACGACGCTGCTGCCGAGTCCGATGGCGATGAAGACTCGGTCCTGCGACGCTGCGTGCTCTGCAAGACGCACGTGTATTGCTCGAGCGACTGCGAAGCGCGCGGCCGCAAAGCCCACGGCGCGGAGCACGCGCTGCGACTCGTGTTCCTCGAGCACGACGACGATCTGGACTTTGACAATCCGCTGCACTACGCGCCGCTGCTGAACGTCGCCGCGCTTGATACGGACGATGTTGACAAGGTTGCAGCGGTCCAGACGAGCTGGAAAGCGTTGACTGGCGGCAAAGCGAGTGCGTCAGCAGCTGATGGCAGCAGTGATGCCGACTCGGACGGTCTTGATGATGAGCACGACCCAGCGCACGCGAGTGACGACGACGACTCGGACATGCGCGACAGCGACGTGGACGACATGAGTGACGACGATGACGACGATGATGACGACGGCGAGTCGGGAGATGATGCGCCTCCAGCCGCTGCTGCACCGTTGAAGAAAGCGCGTCGAGAAGTAGCAGCGAAGGCAGCACCACGCAAGCCAAAGACCCAGGGTTTTGCGTTCAACTTTAGCGCCTAGGAAGGACATGACGACGACGTCGAGTGTGCGCTCCGTAGTCATACGCAACAATCTTAGACACACTTGGCGCAGACGCTGTAATCTCATGTCAACCTCATGCCAATCAACGCGTCAGCATCTCTCTTGAGTGTCGTCGTGCCTTGAAGGCTCCGTGTCTATGTCTTCAGGGAGACACGTAACTAACGCTGTTGGTTTGGCCACCAAGTCGAAACGAAACGACTCGGGATGTAACGAGGCGCCACTTTGAATCGTCAGCTGGAGAGTGCACGAGACGCACTCGCTCGCTGGACTCGTTAGACTTGCGGCAGCATGTCGGACGCGCTCGCAGTCGTCACGCTCAAGCGCAAGGTCCATAGTCTCGATACGAATCTGCTCGAGTGGCGCCGCTGCAACTGCACAATCACACGCGAGCTCGCACTCGTCCTCGAGCTCAGTGACGACGACGTCGACGACGTTGTGCTCTTTCGCGAGTCAGACGACTATGAGCAGCAGCCACAGCTCCGAGGTGCGTGCCGCGTTGTCATTAACCTCGGTACACAGCTGCGGCGCGTCGAACAGAGGTGCAAGAACAAGACGCGGTGCGAGCTCGAGTATATCGCAGCAACAAGCGGTGCCGTCGTGTGCGAAGAGCTCATGGCATCGTCGACCAAGCACTGCCAGCAGTTTGTCGACCAGCTGCATGAGTTCGAGCGCCAGGCAAAGCGCAAGCAGAGCATCCGGCTCGGCTCGGCGCTCGCAGCAAACGCTGCTGCGATGACTGCGTCCGGCTCGATGTCAGTCGCTTCGAGTTCGACAACTCAGGCAGCAGCAGCTGGACCTCGCGAGTCGCGCATCTCGCCGCCAAGAGTGCAGACTGAGCACCTGCGTGCTGCGAGGGCGACGAGCGCAGCGTCTGCTGCTCCGAGCGACGATGTGCTAGCAAGTGGTGCGACTGGCAGCAGCGCCAAGCACAGCGCACTGTCGACGCCCGACCACAGCACCTACAAGAGCGAGGAGATTAGCGTCGCGCGTGCTGTCGAGCGATCGGCATCTCGCGAGCCGGCACGCGTCGCAACGAGACGACGAGGCGACATGGCAGAGTCGGTAGCATCGGACACGGAGTGCTGGACGCGTGCCAACTCACACCACGCGCCTGGTGACTACGAGGTACGACCTAAGCAGTGTGTAATAGCGTCTACTCGCTGCCTCACCTGCGATTGCGCTCATCTTCAGTCGCGCTCACTGCTGCACGCTGCCTCTTCGCAGTCTGACACGCTCGATTCGAGCAGCGGCGTCGTCTCGCCGAGAGGTGTCGCGACCGTCGCACCGATCGACGTCACGCGCAGTGTCAGCCGCTACAGTCGTAACAGCGCAGTCTCAGCCTCAGTAGCAACACCGTCAGCAGCCAAGCCGCTCGCACTCAGCCAGCTCAGCAGCGCGAGCGACGCGAGCAGCGCAGCTACAAACAAGCTGCTACAGTCGTCCAAGCCGCTTCCACCGACACTCTTTGCCCAGCGACTCGCGTCGGTGCGGACGTCACCAGCGCACCACCAGCACAACGACAACAACAGCAACAGCAGTAGCGACGACGGCGACGAGAAGAGCTACGACAACCGCCGCCAAGATCGTCTACAGTCGTCGCTGCCTCGAGCAAACACTACACGCCGAGCGCTCGGATCGTTGCGGCGGCGACCGAGCGTCAGCACACTCGCGTCATCGCTCACACACAGCCACCACCACCACCGTTACGATCAGCAGACGCACCACAATCACTTGCTCCGACGCAGCAAGCCACCTGGGCTCTTGCGTCGCCGCAGCAGCGCTGGTGCGTCAACGACAGCTGCGAGCCTCGGAGCGAACCTGCACCGCCTACGATTGCGCGAGCAGCGCAGCAGCAATCAGCACCAGAGCCACACAGCCAACACGCTCGCTACGATGATACACAACAACAACAACAATGACGACGACGTTGGAAGTGACAACCGCGCCGAGCTGCACATCCTCATGCGCGTCGAGACAGCGCTGCGGCAGCTCGAAAAGGAGAATGTGCTTGCGAAGGAGCGCGAACAGGCGCTCGCACAAGAAGTGCAGACACTCCGCGATGCTTTGCGCGTCCAGAGCGCAGCGCAACAGCACGCTGACGCGCAGTGCGACGCACTTGCGCGCGAGAGCGACGAGTGGCGCGACGTCGCGCAGCGCGCGGAACGCACAGCCGCGCAGCTCGAGGACGAGCTCGCAATTGCGCGCGAAGAGGCGCAGCTGCTTCATAGCGAGACGCGGCGGCTCAAGCACCAGAACAAGGAGCTGCTCACGCACGTGCATCGCCTCGACTCACTCGTGTACGGCCGCTTTAGCTAGTCGTCACGTATCGAATAACGCCATCGGAGGGCTGAGAGCTAGCCAGTCAAGACGCGAAGCGACGTAAAAAATCGGGGACTCTAATTGAAGCATAAAGTCGACACTGTCGTACTGCTAAAGTATAGAGGTGTAAGGGCGTCGTCTGCGCGCAGACGCACTCGTGCTTGCTCGCGTTGTCGAACCAAAGCGTTTGCAAGGACGTCAGTTGCTCAGAGGAAGCCGCTGCCCGAGCCGCTCCAGTTGCGCGCTTCAAACTCGTCAGTAAACTCAGGCGCCTTCGCATGCGGCCGCGCAGCGCGAGTGCTCGAACCACTAGCGCTAGTGCTCTTGCTCGCTGCGTCGGCTGCAGCGCCTGGTGCCGCAGCGACAGGTGTCGTCGGCGGTGTCGTCGTCTTGCGGCGTGGAAAGTGGTGCCGCGGCGCTCCAGTCGCTGCGATCGTACGGCGGCGTCGCAGTCGCGTCGTCGCGTCGTCTTCGCTCACGTCTCCATCACCACTGCTGCTCGTAGCACCACCATCGACAGTGTTGCTATTGTTGCTGTTTGTTACAGCAGCACTCGCGTGACTCGCAATAGTCGGTGCAACAACCGGAGGCGCGTCGTCGCCATCACTAGTCGCCTCAGTAGCCGTCGCTGCTGCGGCTGCTGCTGCGGCTGCAGCTGCTGCGACGTCCGCATCAGCTTTGCTACTACTACTACCGCTCGAGTGCCAAATCCACGAGAGCCACCCGGGCGTGACGGCGTACATGAACGTGCTCCAGATCGCGTCGCCGCTCTGCGCCTGGACGGTCTGGTCCTTCACGACCGCGCCAACAAACTGCTTGGCGTGGTTCTGGATGTCGACGCGGCTGAGCACGTCGTGGACCGACTCGCCGAGCGTCGCTGCAACCGTCTGTTTGACCGCGTCCTGTGCAAACGTGTGGGCGAGCAGCGCCGTGACGCTCTGTCGTGTCTTTGCGTCCTGCAGCAGTGCATCAAGGAGCTGCAACACGCTCGTGCGGGTCGTCGGGTCGCTCGCAGTCGCCCGCAAGAGATCGACAACGTGGCGCCGCGTCGCTGGGTCGGCGAGCAGCGTGGAAAGCGTCGTCTTCGCGAGCGTCGCGACGTGTGCGAGCGTCACAGGATCGTTGAGCGTCGCGACGACGAGACCGCGCAGCGCGTCGCGCGTTGCGTCCATCACAACGAGCTGGTGGTTGCGTTACGATAGCGAGTCAGAGTCACGGTGGTCGTCATCAACGACTGGCTGCGAGCGATCGTATTGTACACTACACTGTATCACTAACAGAAGGACAGACAGACGGACGTACGCGTTGGAGGAACTGCGAGGCCTGGTCGAGTACGTTTGGGTCGTTCAGGACGGTCTGGACGATCTGCGACGCGAGTTCCTGTTGTAGCAGCCCGAGTGCCAAGTCACAGGCGATGCGAGCAGCAGACATCAGTTGACTGTAGTCTGTCAGTGCGCGAGTGATAGAGTGATACGACAGGCAGTCGCACCCGCGTGTGGCCCTGCAGCGTCTCGTCCTGCAGCGACTTGGACGCAACGTCGGCCGTGTGTTTGCTCATGCCGAGCTTGAGCTCGGGGCCAAAGGCCATGAGCGTCACGCCGAAGAACACGGCGCCGCTGATGTAGAGCCAGATCCATCGGCGCTGCGGTCGGAGCAGCAGTCGACGCAGCAGATCGCGGTCGCTCACGTCGTCGAGATTGAGTGCGATCGCTTGCTTTGTTGCGAGCTGCTGCTGCTGCTGCTGTGCCGGAGTGGATGCACGGACCGGCACTTCTGGGTGCACGGATCTGCCTGTGCCGCTGGACTTGGCAGCACCGCCTGTGACCGCTGAAGTCGCGCTGTGTGTGCTGTTTCCACTAGTACCAGCTCCTGTGCTAGATCCCTTCGTGCTGTGCAGCCGCAGCATGGCATGGCGTTCTGCGACGCGCGCAGCGAGACGACGCCGAGCTGCAAGCGCAGTCACTCGTCGTGCGAGCATGATCGAAATCTGCGAGTCTTGCGGCAGCGACGGAAGGTGTGCTGATACCGGACACTCCCGTCAAAGTACGAATCCAGTCCGCCGTGATACCAGAAAGCACTTGATACTTGATACTTCAGACTCACATTGCGTTCGCAGCAGCAACAGACGTTCGTACACACGCAAACGAACTCGAATGAACGTGAGCGACCAAGTTGCATTTCCATGCCGGAGCGAACGCACTGGATGGAGTGGATGATGATGATGATGATGATGATGATGATGATGCAGACGACACGAGTACATGGTGGTGATGGACATGGGGTATTGACATGCACTACTCGTTCTCGCACGCGCGCTCCTACTTGCAGCGGCCATGGCAATGCCAAGCGACCGCCAATTGCGTCGCTGTCTGCGCATACGCTGCCTCGCTGCGTGTGTCTCCTATCAGCAGCGCAGGAGGTCGCGGGCGTAGTCGCCACTAGCGCAGGGCATCCCGCCACTGCCGATGCTGCTTTGCGATACTTAAAAGGATTGGCATTGGTACTTCCACACAACAGCAAAACAGTCGCCACTGCCAGTCGCAAAGTACGGCGACGCCGGCGACGACGCGACGCTAATGACCGAATTCCGGTACCCCGTGAGCGTGAGCACCGACCGCGACGACCGCGGGTCCCAAAACACGACCGATCGGTCCTTCGAGCCCGACATGAGCCATCTAAAACAAGGATCAAATAAACCATATAAGTATCAAATGATATCCCAGCTATTATCAACGTTCGATACGCAACGTACCTGCCGTCCGGTGTGTACGCGACCGAGAGCACAAAGTCCTTGTGGCCCTGGAAGAGCATGCGCGGCCGCGTCGTCGTGCGCCCTTGTGCGCAGACGTCCCAGAGCATGATGTTGCGGTCGAGCGAGCCCGAAATGAGGTTCTTGCCATCGGGCGAGAACGCGATCGAGTACACCGAGTCGCTGTGGCCCTCGAGCCGGTCGAGCAGCTGCGCAGTCTCGGTATCCCAGATGCGCACGACCTTGTCGAGCGATCCAGCAGCCAACAACCGACCGTCAGGCGACAATGCAACCGACGTCACGCCGTCCGACGGGCCACCGCTCTCGCTCCCAAAGATCTTCTTGCACTGCCCGGAACGCGCGTCCCAGAGCCGGACTTTGCGGTCGCCGGACCCCGAGACGATAAAGTCGTTGACGTAGTCGAGCGAGTAGATCTCCGACTCGTGGCCAGTCATCGCCGGGCCTTCTTCGTTCGACGCAATGTCCCAGATCCGGATCGTGTTGTGCGGCATGCCAGCAACGAGCTTCGTGCAGTCCGGCGAGAAGCACACGGCGCGGACGTACGCGTCGTCGGCCTCGTTTGCAGCTGTTCCTGCTGCTTGGTTTGCATTGCCGCCCCCATTGTTGTTAGCAGCTGTCGAGCCAGGGCGCGAGACAAAGAACTTGCGGTCGCCAGTCTTGACGTCAAACACTTGCGCGGTCTTGTGGCACCCGGACGCCATCATCGTGCCGTCGTTCGAGAACCGCACGACGCACACGACGCTCTGGTGGTCCATCGACTGGTGCATCTCGGCAACCGGACGCTCCGAGTCCTGGTACGACATCGAGCCCTTTGACGAGTACACGCAGCTCCAGTTTAAACGACTCGCTTTCGAGTTCGACGTCTTCTGCGGCGCGTTCGAGCCAGTTGTTGTCATCGCATTCGAAGTTGCGTCCGTTGGCGACTGCTTGCCGCCGCTCGTTCCGCCTGCAGGCGTCGGCGTCGATGCTGCTGCAGCCTGCGTCGAGTTGCTGCTCGACGACGGACTCGACTCGGCCGAGCCGTGGTGCTGCTCGCGGTGCATCTTGGGGACCGACGACAGGAGCGTGTTGGACGATGCCGAGCTGCTCGATGCGTTCACACTCGGGAGCGTTCCTTTGCCGTTCGTGAGGCTCGGGATGCTGTTTGGCTCGGTGCTGCTGCTTGCGCCTTTCGACTTCTTGATCACAGGCGACGACGCACCGGACTGCGAGTTGCTCGCACCACCAACCGACGCAATGCTGCTGCGGCCGCCATCGCTCTTGCCGTTCGACGACGACTCTTGGAGCGCGTCGCGGTTCAGCCCCGGGATCGGCCCACCGCGGCGGTTCGTTGGCGTCGTCGTCGTTTGGCTCTCGAGCGGACTCAGCTGCGGCGGCGGCGCCTGTTGCGCTTGCTGCTGGCTCGGCGCCATTGGCTGCTGCCCGAGCTGCTGGAGCGACCGCGACGCCGGCTGCACCGGCACGACGCGCACCGGCGAGTTCGACCGCACGTTGCCCGGTCGGTTGATCGCTGGCGCAACGCCGCCGGCCTGGACGTTCACGCTCTGCATCATCGATGGCTCGTCCTGCATCGATGATGCGCCAGCGCTGCCCTGTGTGCGCAAACGCTTGTTGTTCATCTTGACTTGACCAGCAACGACTGCTGACTGGCCTTCGAGCTGCCGGCGCATGCGCATCATCTCGTCTTCGTACTGCTGGCGAATGCGGCGGTGGTTCGCTTCGAGCGTCTTGAGCGTCTGCTGGATCTGGTCCATCTCGACGACTTGCGACTGGATCTTGCGCTCCATCTCGAGCTGCTCCATCTTCGAGATGTTGAGCTGCTGGATCGCGGCTTCGTACTCGCCCTTGACCTGGTCGAGCATCTCGCTAATGCGGCTCGTGGCACCGCTCGCGTTCGCCATCGGTGGCATGTTCGACGGGTTCGGTGCGCCGCGGATCTGCGGCGGCGCGACGTTCACTGGTGGGTTCCCACCGCCGCGCCGCGCGGGGCCAGGAGCTGCCGACGAGTACATTTGGTCACGTCGAGTCGTCACTGCGTATGTGTGTGTGCGAGGGAGGGAGGAAAGAAGACAACAGAGACGTCAGTGCAATGTCTCGAGTGCTAGTGATACAGAGGAGGATCGCTCGTTCACGCATGGTCGCATGATCGCTTGGCGCGTGGTTGTGCGCGCGTTTGGGCAGCGTGATCGACACACGCACGCACGCATACAAACATCAAGATAAACAACGATGGCGACATACCTGCTGCGCTCGTGCGCGTGTGTTGAGTGTGTGCGTGGGACTGACTGCACGTAGGAAACCGAGGCGTGTGTGCACTCGGAGAAACAGCGCGCGTGTAGGTGTCGCGTGGGGATAGGAGCAGTGGCTTCTCGCGCTTCCAGCTGCTGTCGTCGTCTCTAATTTCCGTCTGAACGAGCTGAGCGAGTGGGGGGGAGGGAGGATGGCGAGCGAGAGGCGAGGGCGAGTGGGCCGACCCGTACACTACAGCGTCTGAGTCCCCCCTCATCGAGAAGGCGTTTGAATTTCTCAATCCAAATCGGGCGATAGGACCATCACTCCGACCATTCCTCACTGCACCTGGCTCGCGCGACCAGGGACATCGACCCACGACCCTGGGGTCACGTTCAAGGGTTTCGCAGCCCCACGGTCCCGAACGTAAATGTGCATGGCGTCCCGAAAACACGAGGACACCTCCTCAAGTCGAGCGAAATATCCAGTTTGAACTAAGAATTAGATCAAGTAAGATTTATCGATAAAAGTACTATTTAAATGCGTAACCGGGTAGGTATAAAATAACGTCACCCGAAAATGATAACGCGCAAAAGTCCAAACCCTTATTAATTTTCAAAGTTTAAAAGTTTGGACGGTGGCGCTAGTCCTTTTGTTATAAGCGACGCGTCTTGGTTTTAGAATGACCCGTATACCTTTATACCGGGGATTGTGACAAACAATAACGCCGAGCGACAGGACTCAATACTAAACAGAAGGTTATATTTTTCGAAGTCACCACGAGAAAGGCGCGTTCATCAAAACAATTTAGTTTTATTTTTGTATGAAATTTTGCCAGTCGCTTTTATTCTTTTATAGAGGTCGAAATTGATTTTTTCATTTAAAGTAAAAATGATCACTTCAGTTTTGATTATGCGGACACATCGCAAAAACCTTGGCAATTCGTACCTTTAATGCAAAACGTTTACTGACATTTGCTATAGTGATATAATACAGCGGAATCTAACTGTAAAGTGAATACAGGGCGGTCTTGTATTTGGCACAGGAGATAAATGATTGCTTGACTGCGGAATTGCATATGCAACTACAGAAACTCCGATCTTTGCGTTTTCTGAGGTTAAATAAATTTCATGCATTTTGGTTTGGGGATCATTTCAATGCAGCTTACACTGAAGCGGCTGCAGCGAACAAACAGAACGAGTAACACGATAGCATGATAGTTGTTCGCTCTGGGTCTTCAAGTAGCGCAAGTACGCAGCGAGAACGATCACCTTTGCTTCGCATGAGAACATCGTTCAGTTGCTTGTTGTCACGAGACGCAACCAGCGCTGCATCGCTGCGTTTCCATTCGCATCTGTTCGCACGCGCTCCAAGTCGACCATCTCGCGTCGGTACGTAAACAGCAAG
>JAADWX010000352.1:0-25038 GCA_023336405.1 Globisporangium echinulatum | reverse complement strand
GCACCTTGCTGCTCTTGATCGTCTTCTCTCTTGAGCTGCGTTTTGCGTCTGACACGTGTCGTTCAGCGCGAGAAGCGCGAGCGGCAAAAAAAGAAACACGAAATCATCATTCGATTAAAGGCTCTGAAATAATTAGAAGCAATCAAAATCACGAAAAACAGAAACTCTGACCTTGCTATGAGAAAAGCGTTACCAAAATCGGTGCTAGCTAGCTTAATTAGTATGAAGCTAGCTTAATTAGTATGATAGATTTGCGCTTGCTCAGTGGAGCTATTGAGCCGCTCGGGCGCTTGCAACGACCGGAGCCTAGACTCGGTGCACGTTTGCTATCACTGGCTCGGCGTAGAGCAGTTTGACGCACTCTCGTGGCTCTACGCGAACCTGCTTCTCAGTGCGCGGTAGCACCAAGTGACGTCGCAGCGCTCGACGCAAGCAGCAGCGTCTTATCGTCTGCCTCGAGCACAACGTATTGCGAAGAAAGCGACAGCGCGAGCAGGGCTCACACTACTAGGGGTCGCAGCATCACCACGTATATGTGTCGGTGCTCGGTGTTCCGCAACTCGATGCCGCACTTGCGAAGCACGACTACTACGCCAACAAACGTAGCGACAGCAGCGCCAGGACTGTGTCCAGCGCAGAACAATGCGTTGGGTGAGACGCCATATGGCGTCCTTGCGTGGCTCTTGTGCTTGCTGCGATGTTGGTGCTCGTGAGCAACTGGTTGTTCTAGCAGACGATTCGTGACCAGCATGCGTGCACCGGAGTACTAAAGGAGCCTCTGCACTTACCATACAAAACACGCTCGCGCTGTCTCTCACACGCGTGTGCGTCATGTGCAGACAGCGCGTCCCAGTCGTTGTATCGACGGCAGTTCCGAAGCCGCACGTGCAAGACTCCCCGGTCTGTTTTTCACCCTCGACGGCTGGCAAATCACACGGTGGTCAACAGCGCTGTAGCGCTGTGCAGTACGTTTACAAATGACAATGCGAGTGTGATCGTGGAGATTAGCACTAGCTATCGTAAGCGTCACTAAGACGACTGGACAACCGCGACATCAGCGGTTGGCAGGATAGTGCATCCACGGACGGATGGTAGCGAGTCCTCTCGCCTGCTCTGCTGCGTGTGTAGTATAGTGTTTGTAGGTGGCAGCAGCTAAGCAATCTCACGCAGATGACGACCATACAGTTCGAGCAACGCTACCGTGCGATCACAAAGGTGTGAGTGAGTGATCCGGCGGCGGTACCGTCAGCTGCTTCGCGCTGCCTCGTGTTGTAATTATTCAGCAGGTCTTTGCTGCGGTGCTGGCTGCTGCCACGAGAAGCTCACCAGTGTCCGACTTGACCTGCTTCCCGGCTCATCTCACATGTCGCACATTTCGCAGATGTGATGTGCCAGGCAAACTGAAATCCCATCGCAGAATCGTTGGGCAGGCGGCATACACAGAGAACGCGAGAATGGTGGGTGGTCGTGTCGCGGAGCGTGCGGCAGACCCAAACGTGCCTGGGACTGCGCACTGCTACTAGCACTCGACTGCATCTATCATGACGACTGCCTCATCGAGCAGCGCGACCGACAATGCACACGCCGAGTCGTGCTCATGCAGCGCAAGTGGCGCACCGCGTAGCTGCTACGACTGCATCAACGTCAAGCTGCCGTCGGGCGAGCAGTGCGCAGTAGCACCAACCGGCGACTGCGTTGCTGCTACTTCAGCCATGCTCGACACGAGCGGCACGACCACTGTCATTGCATCTGCCAACAACATATCGTACTGCGAGGCAGACGACAGCGCGTGCATCCAGTGCCAAGCGACGTGGACCAACGAGCTGCACGCCGACATCGCGTGGAACGCGAGCGCCGATGCATCGCCTCGCGTCTGCGTCGGCACCGACGGCTGCGTATGTCTCGCACAGTGCGGGGCGTTCCGCACATCGACGCTCGTGTGCGCAGCCTCCGACTCGTCAGCGTCGACAGCAGGCGCGACGATGCTGCCGCTGCAGACGAGCACAACAAAGAACGTGACGGTAGCCGACCAGTTTGCGTGGATCTTTGTGCTCGTTGCAGCGTTCGTGCTCGCGAGCATCCGGTCGTACCAGTCGCCAAACGTCCAGAACGGTGCGTCCATGTGTGGCTCGAAATGGCCTGCCATGGTCTCCAATACGTCCAACTAACACATCGCTATGCACGTGCGTTGTCATGTGTCCATCCAGACGGCTTTGCGACGCGGTCGGTGTATCGCCAGCAGTTCCGTGGCCGCACGCTTGCTCCACCGCAAGGTCCGTTCCCGTCACTTGAGGGCTGGCAAGCGTATCGAAACGAGCTCATCGAGCACGAGCGGCAGCAAATGGCGATTGGCGGCGCTGCTGCACGCCCGAATGCGCTCACAGCCGACGGTCCGAACGTCGTCGTGAATATCGGCGAGGGCTATCGTCCATTGTCACCGAGTCACTCGAGCAATGCAGCAACGACAGCTGCTCCTGCTGCTCTCCCAGTTGGATTCGTTGGGATTGGCGACAGCAACAGTCGATAGCGATAGTGATGAATATGAGTACGATGTGCGTTATCATTTTTGTCGAGACGCAGCAGCTCTGTAAAGGCAATTGACACAGTGAGCGGTGCACAATGCCTGAGCTTGCAGACTGCGCTCAGGATGTGGAGGAGGAACCACGGTTGCACCAGCAGCGCATGCACAAACAGCACATGTATGCCAGCACCAGCAACATATATGATCGATTGCTGGTGTCTATGAATGTGTTAGCGTGATCACGAGTGCTCGCTAGTTGCTGATATTCTCATGAT
This sequence comes from Globisporangium echinulatum, assembly GCA_023336405.1. Lineage (NCBI taxonomy): Eukaryota > Oomycota > Peronosporomycetes > Pythiales > Pythiaceae > Globisporangium > Globisporangium echinulatum. The sequence goes on along the minus strand of JAADWX010000352.1, from coordinate 22,242 downwards.
TCTCATGAAAGTAATTATAATTAAATATAGATTAACCTGTGCGATTTGGCCATTGACTGTGTTCGCAGACTCGAACACTCGTCGTCTTCATCTCGCGTGCTGACATCTTGTCCAAGCTACTCGCCTGTGTTGCAGATTCGACACTAGGTATTCACATTTGAATCGGTTGACATGAACAGTGCGCTTCCTACAGGACACACATTCAGAAGTGGTAACTCTACAGCAAATCTAATCAGCGATGTAAACGTATCACAGGTGCTGTTGATGTTTCAGTACTGCTTCGGACATGTACTGGTGCTGCTGGTATATGGATTGTTGCTGGTGGCGCCGTCATGACAGCAACTTTGTCAAGCACAATTTGTGTTGGTGCAATTGCAAGCTGTTTGGCGCAATTGCTTGGTGCAATTGCAATTGTAACTGAGCCAAATCGCTGAGGCGCGATTAGGGTTCATGAAACTGCTGCCAGTTTAGAATCGAGGCACTTTCTCGTCGCTGTGGTCAGCAGTCTACTCAATTCAAGATGTCAACTGTGCATTCGAGCGCTTTTGATTCGCATTAGGCAGAAGCCAGCCACAGACTGAACTGGACATACAAATCCCAAGATATTACTCTGACTAGTGTGCGTGCTGAACATCTCGCAATTGCGAGCAGCGCACACCCAGCGCTCCACAGAAAACAGCAAACACCAGGATCACATATTGCCACTCGCGTCGATCATAACGAACCGCGAGCAGCACCATTCGTAGCAAACAAAATTGATCAAACTCAATCAACAACGACCCGACATGACAGGCTCCTCGGCGTCCGCGTCAACGGCGGCGAACTCGACGTCGCGCGACGCCGATGTCGTGACGTTCCCCGTTGCGACGTTTCCACAGGCAGAGACGCCTGCCACAGTCGTGCCTGCGCGCTCTGCATTAGCGACGACAGCGCCTCTGTCGGCGGCACTGCGAGTGCCATCACTAACATCGCAGTCTGGCACAGACAGACAGAACGACCGCAAGGAACCGCCATCGACACCAGGCAGCGACGACTGCCGCGATGGCCCGAAAGCGTCCAAAAGCGACAGCAGCGACAATAACGAGTCGCCCCAAGAGCTGCTCGAGCGCAAACGCACGACTGGCACGTGTGCGTTCTACCCGAGCAAGTTTAAAGAGTGCGCCGAGCCGCGGTCGTGCTACGACTGTCTCAACTTTGCCGTGACGGACGAAGACGGTGGCTGCATGCTGTCAGAGTACGGCCGGTGCGTCCCAGCGCGCAACCGCTACAGTGCGACGCTCGACTATACGCGCTTCACGCCTGCGAATGCGAACCGGACGATCGCAATGACAGGCAATGACGGGTCCGGCAGCAATGATGGGTCGAAGGCAGTCCTGGACGCCGGCGACGTTGGTTCGACTGCTGCGACTACTACAAGCCCGCTGCTCAAGACGTGGGCCCACTTTCGCGCCGACGTGACGCAGTACTGCGAACGCACGGACGCACTATGTAAAGACTGTCGTCGCTCGGTCTTTGCCGACTACATCGAGAACGAGACGCGCAGCGGCGGGAACCAGTTTTGCGTTGGCATTGGTGGTTGCGTGTGTATTGCAACGTGCGAAGCGCGGCGCGATCGACCGCCGAGTACCAACAAGAACTGCTTTGCAAAGGCGTTCGCAGTCAACAAGAAGGAGACAAAGGAGCAAAGAGGCACTGGCGGCATTGATTCGGTCGTTGCGATCCTGGGCGCAATGGTCTTTGTCGTCGCGATGGTCTTTGCGATCTACCGCATTCGCACACGGAGCGAGCGCCGCAGCCATCGCGACAGCAGCAACAACAACAGTACGGATGCTGACGCGGGCGACGACACTAGCGAAACATACGCTGTTGCGACGCCGGATGTTGGTGCGTCGCCATCGAACACTGTGATGGTGACTGTGACGTCGACGACTGCCAAGACAGCGGGTCCGCGGTTGCTCAACCTCTTTGGGTGGCCCGCAGCGCGCGACGGCGACGGTATTACCGACAAGGACAACGAGGCCTTGTCGCCACGCAAGCACTCGACCGGAGTGCATTTCACTGGCGCCAAGCCGTCGGCGCCCGAGATGATTGAGATCGATGCGACTGCACCGACTGCAGCGCCGATGGCGATCCCAGTCGTCGTGCCGATTGCTCTGATCGCGTCGGCGCCCATGGTCTTTTCCGTGCGCGCGACTGCGAGCGCACCGGACTTTGACGACATGGCCGACGACGATGTGCTGCTCTAAGTAGTATTGTGATATGTGATGTGAGTGATAGTGTGAGTGAATAAGTAGTCGACATACAGTATTTAAGCGCTAGTAGTCGCAACGTAGTAGTAGTTCAAACATGTGTGTATGTGAATGTATGGAAAGCGTCTGCTGGACGGACGCGATGTTCGTCGTCGACTGTACGGACAAGACAGTTTGTTTTTGCTGTCCACCTGTGTCATTGCAAGTCTGGATCTTATCACTCTGTCGACACGCAGCAAATGGATCTTGCGAGTGCACGAGCGACGCGACGTCAATCGTTGCATGCAACTAGCCGACTCGCTTCCTTGCTGACTGGCTGCTATCTGTGCATTATTGTGGGTCCCGCCTACCCGTCACCCTTCTACGCCCACACAATGAAGAAGTGCGTGTGGCTGAAAATGAAAATGAGGAGAGGGAAGCGAATGGTCGGCGCATACACACACACGCGCACTGGCAAGCAGCAGCACATGCACACGCAGTAGCGTACTAGTCCTGGTCAATCGCCTTCGCCTCTTCACACGATTCAGATCCGATTGGATTGACAGGCGGCGGACCAGTTTGGAGCTCCAAGAGCCAGAGCCAAAAGCCAAAAAGCACTGCAGCAGGCGACGGACCATCACTCTGATTTATTGCAAGTCACACGCTCAGCACACAATCAGCTGATCGACCCAATCGACCAAATCGATCACCTGCCGCAGCGAGAACAACGTGCTGGACGAGCACGCTCACATACACACTCACATACACACATGCGCGAAGCAATGGCGACGCCGATCCCCTCGCCTGTGACAACGTCGTCTGACGGCTCGGACGCAGCGGACGAGCGCACGCCAACGCCGACATTACGCGTGAAAACGCCGAGACCGAGCGCCACGACGTCGAGCGCCAAGCCACTCGCGCCAACACAGCGACCAGCAACAACATCGCCATCTACCAATGTACGCGCGATCGAGCGCGGCTCACGCGCGTCGTCGTCGTCGTATCCGTTCGCTGGGTCGTCGTCGCGTGGCTCGTCGTCGTCGGCGTCGTTCTCGTTTGACCCCGACACGGTTGGGAACGACCCGGGCTGGACGAAGGCGTTCCCATGTCAGTTCTACCCACCGGACGCCGACGGCTGTGCCGAGTACCGCTCGTGCTACGACTGTCTCAACGGCGGCATCGTCTACAAAGGCCGCGTACGTCCCGCTGTGTATCTATCTACCTACCTGTCTATATAAACTGACCGACACGGTCGACTGCACATCATCAGGGCTGCTATGTGAACTCGCTTGGTCGGTGCCTCCCGCTCGCGACCGCCGACTTTGCCAAGTCAACAGAGCTCGACTACCGCAAAGCAAACGCATCGACAAACGCGACACGCGCATCGCCAAAAGCGCCACCGCTGTTCTTCTCGTCCAGCGCGGCGTCGTACTGCGCAATGAGCGACCCAGCGTGCCAGCGCTGCCGCCGCACGGTCTTCCAGAACGTCATCGAGTATGCTGCAACCGACGGCCTGACCAACTATTGCACCGGTCACAACGGCTGCGTGTGCGTCGCCGTGTGCGAAGCGCCGAGCCGCATCGATGTGCTTGGTGGGCTCATGTGCAATGGCAAACCGCTACCCGGCCGCTCCGGGTCGTCGAACCAAGCGAGTTCATTGGCCAACAAGACGGGCTTGGGCGTTGATGCCAATCTCTCGTGGCTCGTTGGCGTCCCGATGGTCGGGCTTGTCATGGCCGTGCTGCTCGTATCGTGGAACCGCAAGCAACAGCAGACACGCCGCCCATTGCCGACGCGCTCCGAACTGCCGCGCGACGTCTCGCTCTTTGGCGACCGAGCGTTCCGGTTCAGCAGTACAAGCGGCCTGAGCGACGATACTAACTCGTCTGTCAGCAGCGCGTCGCTGAGTAGCATCGACGAGCACGAACTGCCGACAACAGCGAATGGAGCTGGACCACTCGATACAGGACGTGGGTTGCGACTCCCAGGCTGGCGTGCACTGCGGAACGAGCTCATTGAGCGCGAGCAGCAGCTCATTGCAGGTGGAAGGCAGGACTTTGCGTCGATCGGCTACGTGCAGCTGCTCGACCCGGTGCCATCGTCAGCTGCGACGGTGTCGGACGACGACGATGTTGGCGGTCACGAGAGCGACGACGAGCGGCTTGACGATGTTGGAGCTGCTGGACCTGCTGCACCGCGCTGCAGTGGCCACGCACTCGACGACGAGACGCTCGGAGCATCTGTAGACAGCGACAGCAATGACGATGGAATCCTTGCAGCCGACATGCTTGCGACGCGGCGACTTCGGTCGAGCAGCGATGCCGATGCACGGGACCTCAGTGTGCTCTAGCAGGCAGCGAGTGTGTCAAGCAAGTCGTAAATGTCAAACGAGATGTAAGGAGCAGTGTCAATGCCGTCTATTGTGTGTATTGATGAGGTTACAACTGATGTGTTGGTGCTTGCCTCCTCAGTCACAATCTCGCAGCCACCAGCGTCGTTGCTGCGCCAGGCGTGCGTACTGACATTGCCGACACACAAGTGCCAACGCCCATTCACTGGCGATAGTGACATCGCTATTCTCTAATCTGCATTTGCATTTGCTGCGCACTTGTCGAGACCTCTGATGGTCGGTCGTTTGGCAATCTTTGCATTGTTGCCCACTGCCAAATTGGGGACACCTTCTGGTCGACACAAGACGGATTGCAAGTGCGCAACTGTCGTCTGCTCGTCACGATTCGCACTCCAAGCATTCGCAGCATCGATGTGACGTCACCAGAATCGCCATTGTGCACAGTCCAACACCGTCGCCATTGTCGCCACATTTGCACTTGCATTTGCAAGGTTGTCGTTGTTGTTTGCACAGAGCAAAAGCTGGAACGACTGGGACTGTCCGTCGGCCTGTGCGGTCCAATGCGCAGTTGCCCGATGTACCTGCTGGTAGTGCGGATCGGTCTTGAGCGAGGGAGCTTGTGCATGCGACGAGCATGAACGGAACGCTTGCGAAGAGCGAGTTCAGCTTCTCTCGAACGGATTCGCTCTCGCCGTATAGTTTGTCCTGGACGAACACATTGCGATTCGCATTGCCATGTTCGTTTGTATCGATGTTGTTGTTGTCGCCAGGATTTGTTCATTGTGACAAAGTGCAGCGTGCTCACAAAGCGACTTGCGCTGCTGCACCAACATGAACAGATTCGCATTGCTGATGATCAGGCGATGAGTAAGTAACGACTTGACGTTGCGATCTGCTTTGCAGCATTGCTTTTTGACGGACAGACGCAGGTTGTTCGTGGCATAATCGTGCAGCAACACCTCAAATCAACTCGAAGGTTTGTATATCATGTACAAAGGAGTTATAGAACGTATTTGATATTAACTCAGCTCATACAGAGAACACGCAGTTTTGGAAGGTTTGCAATGTGTGCAACATCCCACTCGCATCGAAACAAGTCAGCAAAGCACAGCGCAAGCAAAACAATGCAAAGCAAGCAAGCAAAGGCAAGCAATGCAACACTGCGCTTGCCCAGGCAAACTGCCAAGGAGTGCGTGGTGGTGGCCACTTGCCCCGCTCTTTCTGTCCGTCTGCATGCCACACGGTGCTGCCATCTTGCGGCGCGCCAGCCGGCAACGAACCCGCAGAGTCGCGAACCCGCACACAGCGCTTGAAGACGATGCGATGGCGCCGATCATCGCGACTTGCGCTCGCCACCGCCGTCGCCGCACTCGTGTGTTATGCGGCAGTATCGGCAGCGACGCCGAACGCACTCACGAGTGCGTGCAGCGAGCTGTGCGCAGGTATCCAGACAGGCAGTGCCAATACTGTCGCGCTGTGCGTCACTCGACCACTGCAACCGCTCGAGTTGTGCCGCGCAACCGAGCAGATCGCAGGTCTCGTCACGTGCGCTGCTGCTGCAGCAGCCAACAACACGAGTGCGCTGTGCATCACACCGCCACTCGAGACGCACGAGTGGCGCATCCGCGTGACTACAGACGCCGAGACGCTCGCGCTCGCACACGCACGCGCAGCAACCGGCAAGCGGACCGACGCGACCGTCGTGCTCGATGCAACGAGCGTCACGCGCATCGACGCACTTGCAATCGTCCCGAGCGCAACGTGGTCGCTCGTGCTCGAGACCGATCGGTCGCCGCCAACACTTGCAATCGACACCGTGACGCTCGCAGCCTGGCGCGGCCTTGAATCACTGTGCGTTTGGATGAGACCACAGGACTAGCGCTTGTGTTTGGCACGTGCTGACGGTTGTGTATGTGTATGGACGCTCCTCTGCGTGGCAGCGCGATTGCAAACGTCGACCTCTCGCGCATCGACACGCTCCCGGCGTTCAAAGAGCTCACGACGCTGTGCGTTTCGCTAGTCGACGCACTAGTGCGAGTGGCTCTGGTCGCCGACTCACGCTCGCTCTTTTGCTACGATAGGAACCTCACAAACACGCAGCTCACAACGTGGCCACTGCTGAACGCAACGCCGTCGCTTGCGCAACTGTACGTTGCGACTGCTGCGCTGACGAGGATCGCACATGGCGACTCACGCTGTGTACATGTGCTGCTGCTACCGACAGCGACGTGTCGGGCAATGCGCTCTCTGCGGTGCCACTTGGCTCGCTGCCTGTGAACCTACGCACACTGTACGTTCACTCCAGTTGTATGCTACATGTAGACGTGGGGGTATGGAGTGGAGAGTCTTGGCGTGCCGTAGCTGACGGTCTGCGCGTTGCGTCGTGTTGTGCTAGGAACGTGTCGCGGAACCAGCTGCAGACGCTTCCAGTCGACCTTGGCCGCATGCGCTACCTCGTCTCACTGTGCGTCCAACGTCCACTGACGGTGTGACTCACTGACTGACACTGCTGATACAGCAGCAGCTGACTGACGTCCTGACTGCGCCTGTTCTATCAGGTCGGCGTCGTACAACAACTTTGCCGACGTCACCGAGTTCCCGATGATCATGTCTCTGACTGCACTGTACGTGTGGTTGTTCATGGCAGCGACTCGCCATCAGTCCTTACACAAGGCACTTGACTGTCTCTCTTTATGCTTGCGGACTGCTTGTACGTAGGTACCTCGTGTCGAGCGCGCTGACAGCCGTACCGACTGGCCTCACCGTGCTACCGGCGATCAAGATCCTGTACGTACTGTGTGTATGTATGTGTGTGGATTGATCACTGGAGCTGACGCGCTGAGCGTCTGTGGCTGCGATCTGCTGAGTGCAGGGACCTGTCGAGGAATCCGCAGCTCACGATCCGCGCCAACACGTTACCTGCAGCGCTCCAGGACCTGTATGTGTGTCTGCTGCGACTCGCATTCGGACAGACAGTTCTACTTGTTGTCGAGCCTACGACTCACGCGCCTCTCGTGTCTGTGGCGGCAGGTACCTCCGCGACTGCGGCCTCACGACGATCCCGGCCGAGTTTCGCGGCGAGAAGACGTGGCGCACAATGTACGACGATGTGGTGATGGTAGCAGCAGTGTCTAGGCGTTGATTTGTCCTGAGTCTAGCAGAGTCAGCCTTCAAGGCAACTGACGACCGAGGACTCACAGACACCCTACCCTCACTCTGATTGTCTCTGTTAGTGACCTGAGCGAGAACCCGCTCGCAACGATCGAACTCACGACGATCCGGTTCCGGACGTCGCACCTGTGCGTGTGCTCGTACTTACTTGTCTCCTTATCATTCAGAAGACCCGGCGCTCACGTGTGTTGTCTGCTTACTCGGTCGCGGCTCCGCAGGTACCTCGACAGCGTCGACCTGAGCGAGATCCCTGCAGTTGCCGCCAACTGGACAGTCGCGACGACACTGTAAGCGTAGTGTATCCCAGTCGTGATGTGCTGTATAAGGAGCGACGTCGTACGTCCAACCGATCGACTGACGGACAGATCTGCATGATGTTGCTGCTGGCTCGCTGACGCTGCAGGTCGCTGTCAAAGAACCCGCTCGGACGCGTCGACGCCGCGAGTCTGCCGTCTGGCATCTCGGCGCTGTACGTGCGTGTGTGGCTCACGTGTGTATGGACAGACAGAGGTCGTTGGCTCACGAGTGCTGTGTTGGGTTGTCGTCGTTGCAGGTGGCTCGACGACTGCGAACTGAAGGTTCCGCCTACGCACCTCGCGACACTCGCACAGCTCAAGACGCTGTCGCTCGCAAACAACCCGCTCCATCGCATCGAGGCGTCGACGCTACCAAAGAACCTGCTCGAGCTGTACGTTGCGTCCCACCTGCTGCTGCTGCTGCTGCTGTTGTTGTGCCGAGTCTGGAGTCTGTCGGTGGTTGCTGCGTGTCGACACTCACGTACTCACACGTACTCTCGCTGTCTCTTTGTGCTTGCTCAGTCATCTGGCCAACTGCTCACTTAGTGCAGCTCCGGCCGACCTCGCGGCCTCGAACGCGTCGCTGCGCACACTGTGAGCGAGCTGCGCAATTACAACGTTGTGCGACGTGTGATGGTCGTGTACGGCGACTCACTCTCTCTGCTCTCTCGCTCGTTCTCTGTTCGTCCTCTGTGCGATACATCAGTAACTTGAGTCACAACGCGATCGAGAGCATCAGGTGCGTCTGTACAACGAACGGGCGAGTCGGTGAGAGTCTGCGTGTGCCATGCTGACGCTCACGCTCTGTCTGCCTTGTACCTATGTTTGTGTACCGCTTTAACAGTCTGCGAGACTTCTCTCAACTCGAGACGCTGTACGTCGATGTCGAAGCTCAGTATCTTGCGCTGCCTCGCGCCGCTTGTTCCGAGTTGCACTCGCGCCATTGTCTCACTCACCTATATGTAACATCTGCTACTACGACGACCCACTCCACTCGTCAGTCTCCTCCAGAACAACTCGCTCACGGAGCTCCCAACCGAGCTCTTCAGTCTCCCAAAGCTCCGTTATCTGTACGTGCACCGTGTCCGTCGCTCGCTCGCTCGCTCTATCTATTCGTACCAGACTGTCGTAGGCGCCGCACACGCACTTACCTCGAGTCCTTTGCATTTGTCTGCTCTTCCACAACTCGTACAGCGACCTCCGCGGCAACAACCTCCGCGCCGTGACGCTCACGCCGCAGCAGTTTGCAGTCCTCGCGACGCGTCTCGAGCGCTTTGCCGTCGACAGCAAGGCGTTTGCAGCTGCCGAATGCGCACAACGCAAGCTCCTGCGTGGCGTCTACTCGGTCTGCGTACGCGCCAACAACGGCGACGGCGACGGCTCGTCCGCCCCACCTGATGCTACGTTGCTGCCTCCGACCGCGTCGCCGTCCAAGACGCGATTGATTGCGCTCATTGTCGGCGCAGTCGTGTTGGTCCTCGTGCTCATTGCGCTCTCATGGCGTCTCCTGCGGCATCGCAGGATCAGCTCAGCGCCAAACGACGACTACATCTTTACGTCGTCGCGCCACGGCGTGACGATCGACTCGAGCGACGACCATGCGCTTGTGGACTACCGCATCGACGCGGACGAGCTCCTGCCGATCCGGCGGCTCGCAACGCGGCCGTACGGCTCGATCTGGCTCGCGCACTACCAGACCGAGACCGTGATCGTGAAGCGCATCAACCAAAAGCACATCAGCGCGCGCGCGCAGCAGGACTTTGTAAGGCGGCTCTCGGTGCTCGCGCGACTCGACCATCCGCACATATTGCGGCTCCTCGGCGTCGCGTGGACCACTGAAGTCGACGTTCAGATCGTCGTCGAGTACATGCGCACCGGCAACTTGCGGCGGTACTTGACACTCACAAAGGACGATCCGGTTGCAAAGGACTGGACGAGTCGCAAGGTCGCGATCGCACTCAGCGTCGCGCATGCGCTCGTGTACATCCACTCGCGTCGGCCGCAGGTGCTCCATCGCGACCTCCGCTCGCGCAGCGTACTGTTGGATGAAGACCTGTGTGCGAAAGTCTCGGGCTTTGGCCTGCGGCACTACGAGTCGACGATGCGTCGCAGCAGCGCAGCTGGTCGTGCAAGTACAAGAGCGTCAGGTGCGGCAGCAGCCAAGTCGAACCGCGCGATCGCGCCCGAGGTGCTCGCCGGTGACGCCGACTACTCGGAGGCTGCCGACATGTACGCATTCGGCGTCATCCTGTCGGAGCTCGATAGCCACGACCTGCCGTTCTCGGACGTCAAGCTCTCGAACGGCGCGCCGCTCACCGAGCAGGCGATGCTCCAATTGCTCGTCGCTGGTGCGCTGCAGCCAACGGTGTCGACAAACTGTCCAAAGGAGATCGGCGCGCTCATGCTCGACTGCCTCGCGTTCAGCCCCGAGCTGCGACCAAGCGCAGTGCAAGTTGTCCAGCGCCTGCAGTCGACGATGCGCCACTTGCAGCGGCTGAGCGAGATCAGCGACGACATTGTCTCAAGCGACGAGCGCATGGACTCGTTCCTCGGCTTTGACTCGAGTCGCCACTACTCGGGTGCTGCGCACGCTATGAGTAGTAGTCATCCGCAGCAGGACTCGAGCTCGAGTGGCAGTAGTAGTACCCGCGACACAAAGACGACGGGCGACCGGCCGGATGTTCGTGCGGTGGGCACGACGCACAATCCGCTCAGCGTGAGTAGTAGTAGTAGCAGTAGTAGCAGTGGTCATCGCAAAGGCTCGGTCGTGCGGTTCAGCGACTCGATCACGTACAAGTTCTAGTCTGGAAAATCTAGGAAGTCGAGTACTATGGGTAGTCTTGGTACTCTGGAAAGTCCAAGTAGTTCAGGTAGTCTAGGAAGTTTGGGAGTAGTGTAGTGTCGAGTCTGGAAGATTTGGTAGTCGAGTTAGACGAAGGAGGAGAGGGGAATCTATTTATCAACCTAGAGAGTCCGGTACAATCGACATCCAGAGTGGTTTGCTGTACTCTTCTGTACTCTGTGCGCGTATCGATGGACTCATTTGGTTGCAAAGTCTCACATGGCGATCGCGCATGTCTGTTGACAAGCACAGACATGCCACATCGTAGACAGAAATGGATGGACGCAATCGTCTCGCCATTTTCAAGCGACTCGACATTGTGCGTCTACCACTCGCTATGTGCTGCTCGCTATACCAAGTGGCTCACGTTTGCAGTCGTTTTGCATCAACCGACTCGACACAGCACGCTTACTTGTTCATCGCTGCTTGGTGTCAAAGCGGCTGAGGCTGATCGCGAACGCCTGGAGCATCGAGAGCGGGTACTGAAAGTCCATGTTGAAGCAGTCCTTGCCGACCTTGCCGAGCTGCAAGAGCACGTGCTCTTGCGGAAGCGAGACCGTGCCCTGGTCTTCGTAGACGTACTCGGGGTGGAGTTTCCGGTACTTGTCGCGCATGAGCTCGTTCGCGGGCTCCGAGTGCACGAGCTGGAAGTTCTTGACCGAGACGCACGTCGCGCGGCTGCGAAAGTCGACGATGCAGCTCGACAGCGGGTCATACTTGGTCTCGCGCTTGTGGAGAAACACAAAGTTGGACGTGTCGAGGACGTTCTGCCCGCCCTAATATAGTACGTAGTGGATGCCAAGTGACCAAGTGAGGTGTTAGTGACCCAAGTTGACGCAACGATTCGATAGTCACTACAACACTGTCACACACATCCACGCACAACAGAGCCTAGCGACATACAGCTGCCGTGATCGCGCGCATATGTTCTTCCATCATCTGGTCGCGCGAGATCGGTCGCCAGTCGAGGTACTCGGTGCCGCTCTCGACGATCTGCGGGATCACGACCTCCATCTTGCGCGCGTAGGCCTAGACAATAGGTGAGTATGAGCCGCCGTCACGACAGAGATTGACTGAGTCACCAGTGTCCAGGCTACAAACTACAGAAGAGAGGTATAGGTAAACAAACGCACCTTCTTCGTGTTGTGGAACCGAATGACGGCGAGCTCGGCGCGAACGCTCTTGCGCACGTCGTCGTCGACTTCGCAGTCCGAGTCAAGGTCTTCGGGGTTGTCGCCCTGGTCGTACAGGCAGTACTCGAGCATGTTCGTCGACGACCGGAGCTTCCCAATGTACTGGTGGCTCCGCATCATGCGCGAGAGGAACAGGTCGTCTCTGCGAGCACTCAGACAGTAGCGTGAGTGGCTACGTACACAGTCTGTCTTACCATCACTACCAGCTGACACATTGACGCACTTGTTCATCGAGATGACGTAGTGCGACGTGATGCGGCTCGCCGCTTTCTTGCGCGCGTACATGACCGGTCGGCCGCTCGAACTGTTGACTTCGAGCAAGAGCGTGTAGATCGGCGAGAGCTTGTTCGGGCCGCTGTCGTTCCGCTCGATGAAGCACTTGAGGATGTGGCCGCGGCCGCACTCGAGCGGCCGCTTGGCAAAGTCGAGCAAATGATCTGGCACGTACGGTACGCTCTTCGGATTGAAGAACTATGGCGTTGATAGGACGGTGAGTGTGAGTGGTAGCAGCCGTGCACGAACAGGCTACGTATACGACAGTGTTCGTACCTGCGCTTGGATCTTCTTCGGTTCGTCCTCGGTCTTGGCGCGACGCTTCTCTTTGCGCTTCTCGCGCGTGCGTTCACGGCTGCTACTTGTAGCGTCTTTGGCTTCGTCGTCCGCGCTTTCTCTCTCGCGCCGCATTGCATGGGGCTCGTACGCGCCAGTGCTGCTGCTGCCAGGCGTGTCAACGTCGCTTGCGCTGCTCTCGTCGACACGTGGCGACGCGCGCTTGAGCTTGAGTTTGCGCAGGTCGTCGTAGACGTCGTCGTCATGGCTGCTCGCGCGCCGCGTCGCCAGCAGCGCGTCGTCGTCATCCTCTACGTCGTCGAGCACCTTGTCGTCTACGTGATGGCTGTTGTTGTTGTTACCAGCGTCCTTGGTGTCACTGCGATAGCCATTGCTATTGCTACTACTGCTGCTTGCTGCGGCCTTGGGCGCTGCGTGGTGCTTGTGCTCGATCTCAATGACTGGGTCATCGACATCTACGACTGTCCGCTTTGCCTCGGACTTAGGCACGACCTTGGGGTCGGGCGTCGCGTCTTCGAGGAACGGGATCTCCTCGACGTCGTCGAGCGCGTCGTCAAAATGATGCGCTGCAGCAGCCATTGGCTTGACGACCTTGGCGTCCGTCGTTCTACTGCTGCTGTCACCCGTAGACGACACGGGCTTGCTCTCACTTTCGACTGGCGATGGCTTCTTGGCCTCTTGCTTGCGCACCGTCAGGACCTCTTCCTCTGGTACGTTTGGCCGTGACGAGCCGCTGAATGGCGCAGCGCGACTGATCTTCGTGCCTGGTACAGTCGCTGCAACACTGTCGCTGCTGGTGCTGGCGCCCGAAGCTGCTGCTGTCAACACCGACGTCTTGGCGAGGTGCTCGTCAATGTTGCGGCTGTGGAGCGACAGTGACGCTGTCGTGTCGTTCAGCACGTCCATCGTGCTCTTCTTGACGACAGCTGGCGGCTTGAATGACGCGGTGAGTTGCGGATCGAGTGGTGCCGCCATCGTCGTCTGCGATCGCTGCTTCAGCGGCGCTGCTGCTGTTGACACCGTTGGCGGCGCTTGCCGTGATGCCTTTGCAGACGGTGGAGCGGTCAATTCGTTGCTGAGCGCAGACGCGCTAGTCGCAGACGACACGATCGGCGACGCGTCGCCGAGGAGGTCGACGGGTGCTGCCGTTGCCTTCGCACCACTGTTGCTGCTATTGGCCGTCGATGGCCGCGGTGTCTTTGCGTCGCCCGCGGTTGGAGGCGCGCGCTTCGCTTCGAGCTTGTCTTTTGCCATCGCTGGCGGCGCAGCAGCTGATGGCGTTGCACTCGTTCGCTTCGCATCTGGAGCGGCTTTGGTGTCATCGCCACGCGCACTGTTGAGCGAAGCTGCAGACTCGGGCTTTGCTTCAGCACGAGATGGCGGCGCCGTGGTTGGCGGTGCACCCATGGCCTTGGAAGGTGGCTTGGTCGTTGGCGGCGCGCCGATCGGCTTTGCAAGTGCCGCGCCGCCAGGCGGTGGTCCAGCCGACGGTGGACGCGCGGCGCCGCGGATCTTGGCGACCGACGCGCTCGGTGCTGCGCCCGTCGGCGGCGGTCCGCTTGGCGGCGGCAGCCCCGACGACTTGGCGCGGAACGCCGTCGCTGCTGACGCTGAGCCGCCCTGTGGCGGCGGGTTTGACGGCGGCGGCAGCACTTTCTTCTTCTTTGCGCCAGTGTCGCCATCCTGTCAGCCCCAAGCGGATGTAGGTAGATGGAGGTCTCTGCGTCAGTCTCGGTGCAGACGCATTGCAGCCGACGAGTTCGTCTCGACGACTCACAGAGTAGTAGACGCACCTTGTCGTCGCCTGCTGCGCCAGTAGACGGCGGACTCGTCTTGGGTGGCGCTTTCATGCGCGGCGTGCTGGTAGCGACACAGCACGAATCACAGCGTAGGTATGTGCCAGACGTGCTCATAGTACACCTCTGCTACTCGCAGGACGCACCTCGTGCTGCTGCTGCTCTCCGTGACCTTGGCGTCGTCGTCCATTGCGCTTTGTCGTCGTCGCTGCGGCTACTCCCACTCTGTCCTTCTGTCAAGCAGTGAGCGAGCTAATGAGCCTTTGGTGCTCGATCGGACGTAACGACCGACTGCAAAAAGTGAGGTTGTACTAATATAGGCAGGTAGACTGCGAACACAATGGTCTTACAAGTAATGGATCTATTCGCCAGCAGCAGGTCAGGTCAGCAGGTCATATACACACTCCTAGTACACACTAGTGCTTGGTTTCTGGGCACCCAGCACCGGGCGTCCGGCTCGTGATGTCGCGCACGAGCGCGTCCGACAACGCGCGCGTCTCCATGAACGCCTTCATGTGCAGAATCGGCTGGACGCCAACGTCCGAGATCGATTTGCCAGCGATCCGCTCCGTGTACGTCTGCGGGTAAAACGCGGCAAGCGGGTCTTTGTCGCCTGAACTGCGCGCCGGCTGCTCAACGCCTTCGACGACGCGGAAGAGCGCGTCAATGTCGTTCATCTTCATAAACGGACACGTCGCGCAGCCGCCAGCAGTCGAACAGCCTTCACCGCCGGCAACACCGGGCACAAGCGCGTCGCCTTCGGTCGCAATTGCGTCCGCTGAGACTGGAAAGATGATCTCCACGAGCGGCTTGGCCTTATTCGTCTTGTTCGGCTCCGCGCGCAAGGTCTCCTGAACACCGCGGACAATCGCTGTGACCATGCCGACTTCGGTCCCCAAGACAAACCGGAGCGTCTCGTCCGAGCCACGCGCGACCGCATCGCGCGTCTTGTCTTTGATAAAGTTGAGGATGTTCGACGTCGAGCCGACGACGCCGCGGTCGTTATTCTGCGCAGCCATTGCGAGCGTAAACATCTCGCCGGGAACTTCAAAGTGCGCCGTGTGAAATGCGTCGCTGTACTCGTCCCGCACGCGACGTGTCACGCGATCACCAAACATGTGGTGCACGACGCAGTTGCCCTCTTTAAAGTAGTGAAAGCGCGTCAGTAGCGCTGCGATCGTCTCGCGGTTGTGCTGCGGATGGATCGCCTGGATCGCGTCGTCTGGTAGCAAAGCGATCGCTTCAAACATCTGCACGAGGTTCTCGCCCATGTACGTGTCGGGGCCGTACCAGACTGTAAGATCTGGCACTTGCGCAAACGCCTGGAGGACGGTCTGCACGACGTTCGACGACGTGCACGTGATCGTCGGGACAACGTCGTGCGCAAACGCTTTGCTCCGGAGCGACGTGTTGATGTAGACAATGTGGAGACTGTTTGGCGTCTTCGCAGCTTTCTGAAGGTACGCAGTGTACGCTTGGCGCTCAGCTGATTCAGCGAGGCTGCAGCCAATCTTGTGCTCGGCGAGGCGGTAGACTGGCACGTGTTCAAAGCCGTTCGAGTCGAGGTTCGCGCGCACGCTCTCGGCCATAAAGTCGACGCCGAGTACTGCGACCGACTCGATGCCTTTTGCGGCCATCTTCGCTGCGGCTTCGCCCATTGCGAGCGAGTCGGCAATGAACGTGTGCTCCCACGTGAGCGACGACAGCACGCCCTGCAGCTCGGGGTCCATGTAAAAGTGCGCAACGATGCCCATCTTCTTCTTATGGAGCAGCGCATCGAGCTCCTTGACAACCTGCATGTCGGGCTCGAGGTAGTTCGCCTGCGCCTCGGCAAACGAGCCCTGCGCAGTCACATCGCGCTCTGAGATCTGCACACGTGCACACGATATGGGTCAGTCGATGCTGTGTGCACGATCACATACACACAATGTGTGCGCAAGCGAGCATGGACGTACCAGTAGCGACGGGAACGGCTTGTCCCAGGACGCTGAGAGCGACGCAGGCGCAGTAGCAGTCGAGCGCAGACGGCGAGCGGCGAGCGCGCGTGGCGCTGTCAAGTGGCGAGAGAGGCGGAGAGCAGCACGCATGGTCGAGCGTGTGTGTGGATGAGGGAGAGGGATGGAGCGGAGTCGATCGGGAGCGCAAAGATGGAGGAGGAGGAGGAGGAAGATGGAGGCTGTGCGTCGGGCGTGGCGGATTCGAGAGTGACCACCCGAACGGCACAGGCGCAATAGCGCAATTGGTGTTTGATGAGCCAAAAATCCTCGTGCCGTTTCAGCACTTTAAGCGAGCAACGTGGGGAGAGAGAGTCGAGATCCTCAAATTGTCAGAACTAGGTGCTCACTTCAATGGTTTCTACTGTAAGACATATCAAAATGCCAGAACGCGGTAGCATGATAACGAAAACACTTCTGGTTTTCAAACAGCGACGGAATATAAGACTCGATGTTGCGCTATCAGGGTGCATACTCTCTGACAGATGGCTATTTCTGACCCAATTAAATGGGTCGAAATGTAGGCAGTCGATTGCGATACCTAACGATTTCGGTTTGGTTGTCACGTTGTCGTCACGCCAAAACAAACTGCAAGCCAGCCAACTGTCACTGCCACCTGCTGCAGGCGGCGCCAATCTTCAAGCGCACGCAAGAGCAAACGGAACGCTGCTGCCTATACAAAGATCAACAACTCCAATCCACTTGTATGAAGGCTATCATAGGCCAATCCTCGCAACACACGACTGTATCGAAATGCTATGACGATATCGTTGCTGTACTTGTATGTACTGACTGGCTCCTTACTGCCTCGTTTGTATCGACTACTGCTGTTGATTTGCTAGAGCCACTTCTTGTAGAAGCGGAAGAACACGACTGTAGCGACAGCAATCGAGATGACGACGATCCACCAGTAGTAGTACCCATTGTGGTCGCGGAGCTCGGGCATGTTTACAAAGTTCATGCCATAGAGACCTGTGAGGAACTGTGCAGGCAGGAAGATCGCCGCAACGAGCGCGAGGATGTAGCTCACGTCGCTCTGTTGGGCCGCGCGCATCGAGTGGAACTCCTCGACGAGGCTCTTGCACGTATCGAGGTGCTTCTCGCAGTCCTCTTCGACGATCGCGAGGTGGTCCTGGACGTCGCGAAAGTACCGGAGCGTCTCGCCGGCAAAGTCGTTCGACTCGACGAGCTGCACGATCGCTTCGTGGAGCGGTCGACAGAGCCGTTTGAGGCCTTTGAGCTGCTTTGCAGTGTTCTGCAAACGACTGACGTGGAAGCTACGGGGATCGAGGTGGAGGAGCCGATCGAGCATTACGAGCTTGGCGCCAAACGTATGCGCGATCGGCGTCAGCTCGTCCACGCACGCGTCGACGATCGAGTAGACGAGGAACGGCGGGCCGTGCTGTCGAACGCGCGAGTACGACGTATCGAGTCGCGCTTTCACGACACTCCACAGCGTACTCGACGACTCTTGGACGCTAATGAGCACGTCTTTGAGCATGTAGACGCTCAGCTGCTCGGGTTTCGTCATGACGCAGCCGATCTGGAGTTCGCGGAGCCGCTCGTCGAGCTCGCGCCGGTCCATCTGGTCAAAGACCGAGGACGCGCTGTCGTCTTTTGTATACATCGACGCTCTGTACATGCGCTGGTACGTCTTGAGCTTTGCGAGGTCGCACGCATGGACGGTCTGAAGGATCAAGAGCGAGTGCTCTTCGTACTGCTCGTACTTGGGCCGTTCGCGGTCAATGTCGAGCGCATCTTCGACCGCGAGCGGATGCAGACAGTAGCGCACCGAGAGGCGCCGGATCGTCAAGGCATCATTCCCTTCGACGCTGATCCAGCGCACAGCGGCCCACGTTGGTTTGCGCGAGTAGATAAACTTCTCGACGTGCGCGATTGGGTACACGCTCCGGATGCGATCGGGCGCGTACTCGACGGATCCGAGCACCGACGGTTGCTGATTCGGGGTCGGCTCGAGCCCGTTGTCACGTATAAATTGGGAACTAAAGAGCTGCGCGAGCTTGATCTCCTGGATTGCGTGCTGGAACTCGTCGTACGAGATGCCGCCGCTGTGGTCTTCGTCGACTTTGTCAATGAACGTCTCGAACTCGGCGTCGTCGGCACAGACGATGCCCATTGCCTCGAGGCCGCGACGAAAGCCGCTGTACGAGACCATCCCGTCGGCTGTGGTAAAATACGATACACTACATTAGGGATACACGAATATAGGTATATAGACAGAACTAGGACGCACCGTCGGGTCGGAAGAGCGAGAAGAGCTTCGTGAGCTTCGATCGCGTGAGGTCGTAGTACGGGTCCATGAGCGACAGGTGGTCGGTCTCGTCCGGGTTTGCGACCGTGTCGGACCAGTCGACCGAGTTCGAGCGGCGCGAGATCGGTTCGATCGATGCGATCGACAGGAACTGCCGTAGGTCCTTGCCGTGCAAATTCATCGACGCAAGTTTGCTGAGGCGCGGCAGCGTGTGCGGACTTGGCGGGACCATCGCATGCTCGTCGCTGTGCACGTCAATGTGGTGCGCGTCTGTTGGTGGCGGCGGCGACGCTTTCGACGTGCGTGTCGTGATGACTGTGCTCAAGAAATGCTGCGAGCGCACGTCCTGACGGCTCTGTTCATCGACGGCCCAGTCGTCGGACGACGTGGTCTGCAGCGGCTTTGCTAGCAGCGGCGGGACTGGTCTGCTGCCCTCGCCAAACTGCACGTGCACTTCAGTAGTCGTGATCGACTCGGCAGGTGCATCGTTTGCACGAGCAGCAAGTGGTGTCGTGGGAGGCAACACCTCGGTCGCTGTTTCAGCGTACGACGTGGCCGCTCGACGTGCGCTACCGTCCGTCAGCATCGTTCGGTCAGGAAGTGCGCGATACGCAAAGCTCTCATCGTCTGCTGAGGTGTCGCTCATGCTCCGTTTCGATGGCTCTATTTGTGTTTGACGTTTTTGCTGTTGAACTTTCGTTCGCATGTCTCTTTTGTTCAAGGATGCCAATTTTCATAGTAAATAGATCGTATTTTAGTCGAAAATCCTTCATTATTATGATAACTGAATTGATGTTTTGCCGACGTGCTAAAAACGGCAAATATAAGTCTGACCCTAAACTGCGCGAAAGAAGGTGCAATTTAATGCAGCACGTTTTTGGCAGCAGTAATTTTTGTTGCATTCTATCATTGCCACAAACTGGGTGATGGGAATACCGTTCATCGTGCGAGGATGTGAAGCTCAGCGACCTTCACATCGAGATCGATGGACTATCGACGGCTTCAACACACTCTAAAAGGTGTGTTGTAACATGTTGTTAGTATGTTGTACAAGTGACTGCTGTGAGAGAGAGTTGTAGCATTTACCATTGCAGAGACTGCCAGCAGTGACCAGAAAGTCGGACGGCCAAAGACGGGGTTATAAGTTTGAGATTTGAAATTCACGTATTTGTAACATACGTATATAGGTGAAGGAAACGAGAGTAAACTGATAGCGCCAGGATGACGGCACTGTAAAAAGCCCAAGATGGGGTTATAAGTTTGAGGTCGACATTTGAAACAATAAATGTATTTTAGCATACGTACCGTGAGTGAAAGAAACATAAATCCGACCAGTCAAATTTTGAGCGGGAAATACTAATAGCCCAAGGATTCACGCGCATTGCTTGTAGTACTCTCATACTATTGTCCAGGAAAAGAGCCCCTGTTTGCCTGGAGTACTTTTTACATAAAATAACACCGCTATCGTAAGTGAAGGAACATAAATAAAATGTGTGATGTACATCTCGTACAATTTCTTCTTCATGCACCGACCAGTGTCAATTTTCTTCATGGTGATCCTTCTCATAGAGGTTGTTGGTAGGTTGTACAAGTTAGTATATGAGAAAGCAATCATAATATGTATGTTCAAAGAATAATCACGAACAGTCTACAAATTAATTTTATTACATGATATCGTATATAGATATTTGCGATCAGTACTTGAACTACTCACTCCTGTAGAGAAACTCCAGACGTAAATTTGATACAGACATTTGAAACAATTCACGTTGAAAGCAATTGATTGTAACATGCGTACCGTAAGTGAAGGTAACACAAATCTGAATGCAACCATTCAAATTTGAGGGGTAAAAATTGATAGCCTAAGGATTCGCGCGCATTTAGATGGCTCCTGTTTGCCTGAACTTCTCACACAAAATAACACCGCACGACATCAGCTCATCTGTGATCGACTACGATCACGTGACGACCGCAGCCAGCGACGATGACTGCTTGCGATGGTGCATGGCGAACGGCCTCGTCGCAGTTGACAAAATATGCAGAAAGGGTGACTCGTCAATGAAGTTATACATGCCGTCGTCTTGTTGGCTCTCTCACCATTCTGCCGTGTTCGGGCGTATCGGTAACGGTGGCGAGCGAGTGGGCGGGCGTGGCGGAGAAGACAGCGATCAAGTGGTACCAGTGCTGTCGTGCTGTCGCAACACGTGAGATGAGATGCTACAACATGCAGGTGCGTGCTTCGCTCTCGATTTGTGAATGCTTCTGTGAACACGCTCATCCCTTGTACTTTTTCTTTGCTTGAGTGCAGATCGGCGGCCAGGTCACGTGGTGGAAATCAACGAGACGAGCGTGAGAAGAACAGCAAGTCCGGCAAGGGCACACGACGATTGCTGGCACTTCGGAGGGGTGGATCGAGCGACCAAGGGTTGGTTTGACGTCATCATGTTCAAAAGGATGACCACCGCTGTGGTTTTCCCTCTCATCATGGTGCATGTGCACGCCGGATCTGTCGTGCATCCGGACTTGTGGTACACTTACGTTTTGAAGGTGAAGACAGCGACGGGCGAGAAGCGCACGCGCCCGCTGGAGACAGACAAGTTGCTCAAGGAGATGCAGTACACCCATCGTTGAGTCTGCCACGACAAGCACTTCGTAGATCCAGCGTCAGGCTCCATACGAACGAAATCGAGGGAGTCTGGGAGATCCGGATCAAGCGCTTCATCGAAGCAATGCGCAACGTGCCCAAAAAAAGGCTGCAGTCATATAGAGACGTTTTCCTCTGGCGCGAACGCGAGCACGCGTGATGTCTTTGAGAGGTTTGTGTAAGCGTCATCCCGTTTAAAACATTTGTTACATATGTATCAAACTTGAAGCCTCGTCTGCGGCGTCTCTACAGGAGTTCCCATGAATCTATTGATTCATCGAGAAATATACTGGGTTCTACATTTTTATCATCACAATGATAGTTACTCAATTGCAACATATGGGCATCTCTACATGAGTGCCTGGAACTTTAATAATCGAAAGGGTTAGTTTCGAAATTTGGACATTTTGTGACAAAAATATAAATGTCAATTAGTCTTATGTACTATATAAATTTTGTAACTTGCAATTTTGACAAAATTTGAAAAGTTTGCTCGACATCTAATTGTGATCTTCAACATCGCATTCAGAACTAATAAAAAGGTCCAATCAAACAACAAGCTGCGATCACCACAAGAATGCTCGCCATCAGATCCATTGTGATGAGTGTGATGAGTGCGATGAATGGTTGTTTGTGCACGATGCAGAACTGCGGCCATTGATGTGATGCTTGGCTCATTCTCCGATTAGCCGCGACTCGCTCACAGTCGAGCCAATGGCGCAGCTGCGCGAAAAATCGCCGCTGTTGAAGCCCGAGCCGCATGCTGTTGCGCCGCGTGAGCCCAACGTCGACCTGCGCGCCGAGCTCCAGTCGCTTCTATCCATGGCACTGCAAGTGAGCCTCTCGACGTTTGCACGTCTCGCACTCACGTCAGTCGACTATGCGT
>JAADWX010000351.1:0-25038 GCA_023336405.1 Globisporangium echinulatum | reverse complement strand
GAGGGAATCTCTTCAAGCACAGCGACGCGCGCAGCTCTGCTGCGGCCAGCCAATCAGCTGGCGTCTGTGGTGACGTCAGCTGCACTCTGCGTGTCCATTGGTCTGAGGATATCAGTGGAGTTAGCCAATCAGAGATAGCCACGTAAGAAGATGGAGGTTTTGGGGTTTTACTTTAAGCGCCGGCGATAGACAATCACAACTCTCAAATTTGCCAGACAGAACTCACTGCTCTGTCCGCTGCTGCTGTCTCTGAGCTTGCTCTCAGAGACGCGATCAAGAACACAATCTCTTTGCGCCTTGGAGTCTGGCTCCAAGGCGAGACGCTTCCTCACAGCCGCACGTGTGTGCCTGTAACGGGTGACCCCGTTACAGGTAGGGTCCGCTTTGTGCGCCACCTGTGCTTGGGATCCGCACTGTGACGAACGCCACGTTCTTTTCTACGACAGCTACTGACGAACTCTGGACATAACACGTTGGGATATCAACGTGCCTGAACGACGTCACAACCGTGAAATTGCCAGTGCAGTTCGACGCGTATTTGGTGGCAAGTCGACACTTTTGTGGTTAGGACTAATACAAGCAAATTGTTGATAGAATTGGAACAGTTCAAACAGTCCAAACAGTATAAACAGCAGTCCAAGCAGCATATCTGTCCAAGCAGTAAATAGACGATAAGCAGCAGGAGCAGTCCAAATACAGCAGCAGGAGCAGTCCAAATACAGTCCATGCAGTCCAAATACAGTCCATGCAGTTTAGTAGGGGACAAAGAAGTAATAGTAACCGCGCAAACTGTTGCAGTAGCGCAAGTAATGTGAGTTGAGCTAACAGTGACATTGAGAGAACGATGCGGGTTGATGTTGCATTGCCATCAATGATGCTTGTGAAGGTGATGTCGCACTGATCATGTAGGCGGTATTGCATGTGCGTTGTGGTGGTGCAATGCCTGTGGTCATGCTAATTTAATGCTGGTCATACAGGTGCAACAAGTTAAAGTAACCAAGGTAACCTTACAGACTTAGCTGTATTGTAATTATGTTTTATATTATAATATGTGGACAATACTTCGACAATTCTTGGATCTTGAAAATTTTGAAAGTGGACGATAGAAACTACTTGTGTGAATAATTTATGTCATGCACACTAACATTAAAACTACTCTGGGAATACTGTTACATTTAAGAATAGTGTTTACAAATCTACTATATGCGTACTCTCAAAAGGCTCGCGTGCGTGCGTGTGGTGACGGCCCGAGATTTGCTCTTTTTGGAAAAAAACGTCACGCTATTGTTGTGCTCAGTTTTGCTGTTGCTTTTGGTTAGCGATCTGATCTTGAATGGTTTTCGAGACACGTTTCGTATACACGCGTTCAGTCGTTGTACTTGCACACATTTCTCGCTCAGTCAGGCATTGTGTAAACCACAAATGAAACGATTGGTTCCACGGGAGCGCGAGTTGCGATGCACACATAGCGATCCAGAGCATGCAAGTAAGTGCATTGGATGCGCAAGACACAGACGCACCGAATGATAGTAAGAGCTTTCATGTTTGTGTTGTGTTGTGTTGTTAGTGGTTGACAAGCATTCCGACACCGCGTTTCTTAACTAACAAGCGTTTCGACACAGTGTTTCACATATTTTCGACAGGTTGCTTTTTTACGATGTTCATTTCGACTTTAATATTTTATTTTACAACACGAAGCATTTCGACACGACATAACGTAATTATTATATTTTTTGACACATTTTTCGCCTCGACATATTTCGACATGGTAAGCAGTGACACCGTACTAAATTATACAACACATTTTAACACGAGTATAGTTGACACTCTTTACAACACATTTCGACACGAGTATAATTGACACTGTACGTTTCAACACGATAAGTATCTATATGACACATTTTAACACGGTGTATTTTGTGACATGGTATGTTTTGATACATGATACATTTTCACACTGTGATAGTACATGTTGATATTTCATATTTCGACTCAGATATATGACATGATATGTTTCGACACGATATATATACATTCCAACTCTGTACAGTTTGACACGGTACGTTTGAACACTTTTGTACAATATATATTGACACAATAATATTCGAATTATATTGCCGTCCACATTGCGCATATCATACCCCTTATATCTCCCGATAGATCAACGCAATTACGTGTATGTTACACGCCATTACAACTCCCGTTAGATCCAAAAATTTCGTGCATAACATATCCCCGTACGACTCCCGTTAGATCAACATCCACGCAAATCATACCCCGTTACGACTCCCGTTAGATCAACAGTTTTTAAATATCAAGGTAAATTGAACCCTCTAACGACTCCCATTAGATCAACAATTCCAATGAATACCGGTAATACCCCTTGCGTGCACAAACCGGCCGCGAAGCGGTCGGCACTCGGCTAGTCTATATACATAAGTTGATAAGCAAAACGTTCTGTAACGGTCCATTTTTGCATTTTTAAAAAGTGAGCTATTCTTTTATGGGTATAGAGATATATATTGTGTAATGTAAATAGAAATAATGTAATTCTTTTCTGGACAAGATGGCCTTTATTGCAGCAATAGCGTTCTTTTGACCGTTGAACGGGTCGGCGGGCGGCAAATCTACGGCGGCCGCGTAGCGGTCGACGATCATACGGGATCGAGAACAACCCAACATCACTGACGGCCCGCGTAGCGGGCCTGCTCTGCTTGTATGACAGAAACACATTGCATGAAAGGTCCTCTTTTGATTGTGTGTTATAACTCTAAATTTCTCGTTCTACTGGTTGCAATCACGCCTTAGTCTACAGTACTGCGGCTGATTTGTAATTTACAATACTACTGAGCATTATTACTTTGCAGTTGTATTGAAAACGTGTATCGGGTATGTATAAGTTCATCTCGTTGGACGAGATGTGCAGCAGATGCGTGGTGTCATCGAAGTTTCAATAGTCGGAGGTGTCGCCTCGTCCAAGTAAGAGTGCGAGATCAAGGGAACGACTCGCTTGAGGAACTGTAGCTGACAGCAACAAGCCAAGCGCGATCCCGAGCTATCGCCAGTCGTAAGCTCTGTTCGCCTTGCGTGATTGAGTTTCCAGAACACCAAAGCCGATGTTGATGGCACGATCGCGTGCCAATCAGATCTCGCTGGTGCCTCTGCTTTGCACCCAAACTACATCTGCGTCAAGTGGCATCTGGACTCAAACTCGCCATTGCGATGAGTCGGGAAGGAACACAAGCATTTGAGACACCATTGAAGGCGACATAGAGCACGGGCTCACATGTGCGATCGTGCGAAGCGACGGTTGCGTGGACTGGATGGAGCGCCGCAGCAGCAGGCACTGCGCAATTCGCCTCTGTGTGCGCAGCATCAACTTCCAGTCTCCTTTTGTCGTTACTCCAGCAAGCAGTAGCAAGCAGCAGCTCAGCTTGTTGGACACCTCGAGTTGCAGCATCTTCGTCTATGGTAAAGAAGACCGGGTCGATGGCGATCTTGGAAGACGAGAACCCGCACGCCGCGGTGCTCATGACGCCTGCGCTCGACCAAGGACTGCGTGCGAGCTTCCACCGCGTGCGTATCCTCTGCGGCTCGTTCGCGGTCGTGGCTGTGATCGCGACGATCATGATCGTGCTGGCTGGTGACGGCGTGCGCATCGAGACGTTCACGTCGAGCGACAAGACTGACGATGAGGTCAAAGAGCTCATTGACAGCTACAACTCGGTTTCGGGTAGCATCGGCTCGGCCGTGTCCAAGCCAATTGAGCTGTTCCTCGAGCTGTTCGTCGCGGCGGCGTTCCTGTGCCTCGCGACCGAGTTCACGCTCGGGAAGGCGAGCATCGGGCACTGGCAGTACGTCCCGATGCTCGCAGGCGCGGCGATCGCGTACCTCTTTAGCAATGGACTCAACGCGCTGAACGTGCAGGTCGTGACCGGCAAGCTCCGGCCGCGGATCGTCCTCGACGACTTGAGTGCACGGGTGCACTTTAGCGCAGGGTACGTCCAGGACGACGGACTGATCGACGCGCCGTGGGACCCAAGCAAGCTGGAGTCGTCGCCCATGAACTCGATCGAGAACACGGTCCTGCTGTCCAAGGTCGCGACGCTCACGTACGTGCACGCACCGTGCAACGGCACGGGCTCGGATGTCACGGCACCATTGCTGTCGATGCCGGTCGTGTCGTTCGGCTTCCCGTCGTGGCAGTGGCAGTCCGACGTGTTCTTGACAGCAATGGTACCGACCAAGTCGCTCAAGATCCTAATGAACACGAGTGTCAGCGACCTGCCAAAGGATGCAGCGCTCCCGAGCCCAGTCGACGTCACGCAGGGGCTCGTGAACATGGGCAGCCACGTCTTGGACGATCTGCGGCTTGCGAGTAGCTACGACAATGACTACGAGACGCTTGGTGCGAACGCGACTGCGAACTTTATCGAGGCGTCGCACAAGCTGTGGCTGACCGAGATCAGCCGCACGACGAACGCGACTATGAAGGACGCGACGGTCGAGTACATGCACTTTGCCATGTCGGACACGATCACGTACGACGCGATGACGCTCGAGATCCCGATCCCAGTTGTGCAGCGCGACCGGTTTGGGACCGTGATGAACACGGTCGACGGGTACAATCAGCTTGCGGTCAGCGACTACTGCAGTCGCGAGGGCTGCATCCTCCCACCGCCGACCGTCTCGCGGAACAACCGGTCGACGACGGTCCAGACGCGTGTGCAGGTGACGAGCATCTGTCTGAACGCCGACGGCACAGAGGACAGTGTCGAGTTCCTGCCGCCATGTAAGAAAGTGTCGACGACCGCGATGCGCGTCGTGAGCGTCGGCATGCGCACGGTCGGCGACGTCTGGGACCTGAGCCAGCAAGGAGGCGAGTCGGTCATGCGGCTCAAGAACTTGCGCACCGTGTACTCGATCACGGTCGGGCGCCTCGCGTGGAAGACCGAGGACCTCGCGAAGGCGCTTGACGCTGACTGCGGCGTTGAGAAAGCGACCGGTAACGACTGTACGGGTCTCCGATTCAAGGCCAAGTCGTACAAGAGCGACTACAAGAGCCCCGTGCTCGTCACGGGCGCCAAGAGCCTGCCGATCGAGGCGCTGAACCGGTATGCGATGACGGGCGTCGACAAGTGGGTCTACCTCGTCACGGTCGGCGACGGTCTCGGCGGCCAGCGCTTTGATGTGTTGCGGCCGCGCAACTTTGCGACCGTCACGACCAGCGGCGCGAGCCTCAAGACGACCGCAGCCGACAAATGCAACACGTACACGGACGACTACATGCGTGGCGTCGAGGTGAACCACCTGTACATGGGCCAGAGCCTCCAGCCGAGCTACACGGCCGCATTCCTCTACCTCTTCCAGAACGCAACCGAAGTGAAGCGCGACACGCGCACGACAAGCGTCACGAGTGCCGTTGGTGCCGGCGCGACGACGGCGTCGACTAAGCTGAACGACAACGACTACTACCTCCACTTTGTCGGCAATCGGCAGGACATGGACGTGCGCGTGTCCGTGCCGCTGAGCAACGCGATCGTGTCGCTCGTCGGCTGTGGTTTGCTGCTGCTCGTGACGGCTGGCGTCGTTGTGATGGCACGCAAGAGCGAGCGCGAGCTCGAAGCGCGCGCGAACGCCGAGCTCGTGGCCGAAGCCATGATGAACAGCTCCAAGTACCCGCCGTGGCTGCTCGAGATGGCGCTGCAGCAAGCGGCTGCGATCCACGCAGGCCACACGCAGCTGCAGATGGTCCCACTGCATCATCAGCTGCAGGACCAGCACGCGGATGTAGTCGAAGGACAGCAGCAGCAGCAGCAGCAGGTAGTAGACAAGAGCGGGTGCGTCTCGCTCCAGGACCTGCGCGTGCAGAGCGTCGTGCTCCAGTATCAAGACGACGTCAGCCACACGCTTCTCATCGGCCCCGAGATATTCAAGCCGCAGTAAGATCATCGCAATGTACAATCAAACACATACACATGAAAGCGCTCTTACGTTGATGCAAAGAGAGATGGCGATTGGTTCGTGTGGACTAGCTTTGCTACTGCTTCGGGTGTATTCGTCAGTCGGTTTGGCAAACTGGTGTACGATTCAATGTTTGAGGACAGATGAACACTGTCGATGTCATGTATACGATGATGTATTGGTTGGTTTGTTGGCAGACTCGAGGGCAACAGATAGCGTAACGATGTGCTCGGGAGCATGGCGCCTCATGTAGAGAAGGCGCGGTGCTGATCGAGCCATCCAAGCAGGTCGATATAATGGTATGCACTTGTATGCTGGTTGTATTCGAGCGCCACATGTCTGCAGGAGAGTCCAATCCAACAGCTAACCTCCATTGCAGCGACCTTCCACGCCGACTCTTCGTCGCTTCTTTCGTGTGATCACCACGACCAATCCGTGAGATCGTCGCACTTGCATACAAGAGTGGCAAACAAGCAAGACATACACGCGCACACACAGCGATTGCGTGCGAGTGAAAGCGATGCGACAGCGCCTCGCGTTGTCACTGCTGCTGGTGCTTGGCACACACGCGCTCTCGGTGAGTACGCGACTCTCGCGATGCATTTGGACGACAAATGTACAAGGCAGCGCGATGCAATTGGCACTCACAATCGCCGCGTCTCGCGTACTTGCAACAGGTACGAGCGTTCGAGAACCCGTTCGCAGCGTGGTTGGGCGAGACCGAGACCGAGGATGCGCTGCAGGCAGACAACCAGCACGCACCGATCCACAAGAGCGTTGACCCTGTCGCCACAGTGTACATTGACGATGGTGAGGACGACTTCCGCGACGAAAGCGCCGACGTTGTCGCTGCGGTGTACATCGCCGACAATGACGATGACGATGCCGACCGCGACAGTATGAGTCAACAAGACCGTGGCAGTGGCGGTGGCATGGACCAGGACAGCCAACCCACCAAGGACAGCGAGGACGAACGTCCGCAACAGGAAGACGACGACGACTACGTAGTATATGAGCATCCTGTCGATGGCGACAGAGACGACATGGACGACGAAGGTCGCGTCTACCGAGTGCACGAGATCCTCGACGACGAGACGACTCGACATGGCATGATGGCGGCAGTGCCTGATGACAACGAGGACAAGGATGAGGATGCGGCACGACATGAGAGCGTCACAGCCGACGAGCGTCGACTGGTGCGGTCACTAGCTCGCACAGCTTGAGTAGTCGCTTACACCCTCACATGTACTTTGTCGCATTGCGCTGTGCTCAGACTGAACAGACGAACGCGCCAGTCGACGGCGAGCCCGATGTGTTCGCAGCGCTCGCAGGCATCGATTTGTCGCCATTCCACATGGAGAGCGCGGACAAGACCGTGCTCACGCGCTTGCTTGACTGGGCGTACGACCGCGCAGCGCACTTCTCGCGCTTCCAAGACGGCTTTGTCCATGCTGAAGAGCTTGGCAGGTGTGTGACCAGCAAGTGCCATATTGGGTATATGTGCTCTTTGGTAGCATGCGTAAGAGCAGTTGCGTGAGACCAACGAACGTGTCGCTGCTGCTGTATACGCATGTGTAGACTGTTCAGCCTGGCGCTCAACCCGACAGACGCCATTGTGCCAGACGAGTACCTCGAGCAGATCGAGGCGGCTGCCGAGGAGATGCGCGCCGTGCAGGGACTGCAGGACCACGAGATGGCCGTGCCGCGCGGCTTCATCAGTCGCGGCATGCCGCTGCGCACACTGCAGCAGCTCGCGCAGCAGTTGCACAATTTCCACAGCGTGTATCAGCGGCGACGGCTCACGCACGTTGGCGTGCGAGAGCTATGAACCAATCATGTGTGGACGTGCAACGACTGTGGTGTGTCAAGTGCCGTCGATGCACGCGCGCTGCCAAGAGAGCGACGGCGCAATGCCAGCGATGAATGGCTGCTATCAAGTGCGTGGAGCCATCTGCTTGTGGACGAGCGCGTGGTAGCGCATGCGGCGCGTGTCTGCTGTGCTTGCGACGCATGCGCCGTTTCACAAGATCAAGGCTGCCACTCGAAAATCTCGTGTCGTCCGCCAATCAGCGACGTGTTCGACACACCAGCGACATTCCTATAGGACGACTTGCAGATTTATTAGTTCAACGAAGGTATTGCGTTCTGCAAGTCAAGTCAGTATATACATATGCTAAATCGGCGGAATGGTTTCCTATTAGATGTCGCAGGAATAAATTCACGCAACGCATTGTTGCATATCGCACGTGTGGAAGCGAATCGAACGTTCACATGCATTCCTGTGACCTGCAGGTTTGCTCAACCACTCGACTTTCAAAAGCGAGCGATTGAAGAACGCACACAAGCGTCCCAGCGTGCGTCGCAAACAGCTTCGTGGCTGCATTGCGCCGACACGACGCTACGCGAGTAGTGCTGCTTGGATCCAGCATCACTTTCATTCCTGCTTCCTAGCGACCACGTCGACAATGACGACCACATCCCACGTACAAACATACCCATACACGCAGCAGCAGCAGCAGGCTGCGCTGACGTTCAAGAAAGCAGCAGCAGCGTCCGGCGGCGCGCTCGTCACCTCGCTCTTCGTGACGCCGCTCGATGTCGCCAAGGTGCGCCTGCAAACGCAGGTCGCTGAACGCGTCATGCCACGCACCGACTCGCAACGCAACGTCACCGTGACGTCGTCGTCGTCATCTCTCTCCAACTCGCTCTCGTCGGCGCTCAGCAGCACGCTCGAGCAGTGCGGCTGCAAGGGCCGCTGCCCGTGCAACCGCGTCATGACGCGCACCGTCGACCAGCTCGTGTCGCGGCCCGGCATGCTCTCGTGCATGCGCATGTCGTGCTCGCGAACAGCAACAACAGCAACAGCGCTCGCTGCCGTCTCGGCTGCGCAACAAGCGCGACACGTCCAGCTGCGCGGCACTGCGCACGCTTTGCGCCACATCTTCCAGACCGAGGGCGTCAGCGGCCTCTACTCGGGTCTGTCGCCAACGATGATGATCGCGGTGCCATCGACGGTGCTGTATTACATCACGTACGACATGCTGCTGCAGCGCGGACGGCAGCAGATTCCTGAGCTTGACGCAGTCGTACCGCTGCTCGCCGGCACGAGTGCGCGCGTGATCGCCGCGTCCGTGACGTCGCCAATCGAGCTCATCCGCACGCGCATGCAGAGCGTTGGTAGCGGTAACGCACGCGCCCATGGCGTGCTCGCGACGTTCCACCACGCGATCCGCAGTGGCGGGTACCAGTCGCTACTGAATGGTCTTGCTGCGACACTTGCGCGCGACGTGCCGTTCTCGGCGATCTACTGGACCGCGTACGAGCAGCTCCAGCAGCGCTGTGCCAGTCGCAAAGACGCAGAGCTGAGTCGCACGCAGCGTGCGTTTGCATGCGGCGCACTGTCGGGCGCGATTGCTGCGACGCTCACGACGCCGTTTGACGTTGTGAAGACGCTGCAGCAGGTCAAGATCCCAGTTGCTACTGCTGTTGGTCGTACTGCAACGTCGTCGCCGCCGTCGAGTGTTGCGGTGCTCAAACAGATCGTTGCAACGCAAGGCGTGCGCGGTGCGTTCACAGGCTTGAGCGCCCGACTTGCACGCGTGACGCCGTCGTGTGCGATCATGATCTCGTGCTACGAGCTCGGGAAGGAGCGACTTGGGCTGCCGTGACGAACAGAGAGACGCTCGCGTCACGCGCGAGCACATGCGTATGAAAAGAGTAGAGTATGTAGAGAGTATTACGTCAATGTACATTGCATTGTCATGAGCACTGTGCCTAATCTTCATGTCATGTGTCTTCGCTCGATCGAGGCCACATTTACTGTTGTCCTGATACCACAAAGCCATTTGGGTAGCAAAGACACGCGATACTCATCAAAAATGATGTCCATACATAGTGAACACCAAATAGAAAATCACGTGTTTTGTTGCTCCCTGTTGAATATGATGGATACGATTGAAAACTGGTGGTCCGATAAGAGCATCAAATAATTACATGCCTGTAGTCTTATTGTACTATCGACACTCGACTCTATTTCATGCTCATTCTCGAGTGTCAACATTGGGCCAAGCACGTTTTTGTGGCCAAACGCAGACGACGTGCTGGTTCATTCGCCGTTGCGCCAGCTCACCACACCACAAGCTCGCTCTTGACGTTCGCTGTCGCCTGCCATGCTCGCTGCTCGCGCACTTGCTCGCCCCGTACGTGCATACTGTCTGCTTATATGTGACTGGTGTAGTCAGCTCACTAGTGAGTCGCCATTGCAATGCTGCAGCCTGACACCCACTGATGATGACGCGCGTGTGCATGTGTGTGCTTGCATCGGACGGAACTTCAGGCCCGCGCAGGGTTCACCGGTGTCAATGCGAGCCGCTACCAGACGCTCGTGAAGCCACTCGTCATGCCGACCAAGCCGCTGTTGCAGCGCTCGACGTGGCTACGCAGCGCGCCGTCGACCAAGCAGCCGCTCGTGTACTCGACCAAGCACCGCGTACGTCTGCACCTTGCTGCTGCTGGCATACATACGCTTGGTCGCCAGGCCATACCGCCATAGCGCAACGACACGCACTCATGTCTGACCAAATGTTGCTACTATTGCTGCACACATGTACATTGGCATTCGCATCCGAGCAGAAGTTTGCTGCGACCGCAGGCGCAACGATCGAGGACGCGGCGCGGAACCGACCAGTCGCGTTCTGGCTGCTCGGTGTCGCAGGACTCGTCGGCGGCATGATCGCAGTCGGCGGTGCGACGCGACTCACGCGCTCGGGACTCTCAATGGTCGACTGGAAGCCGCACGGCGGTCTCCCGCCGCTCACGCGTGCCGAGTGGGAGGACGAGTTTGAAAAGTACAAGCAGTTCCCCGAGTACCAGCAGCGCAAAGACATGGTGCGTACGTAGGCGAGTGTGCGTATGTGCGCGAGTGCGTATGTGTGCGCAGTGTAGCTGCTTGTCAGTTGACGCATTGATTGCTCGACGCTTGCCATCACCAGACCCTGAACGAGTTCAAAGGCATCTACGCGTGGGAGTACGGTCACCGCATGCTCGGCCGCACGATCGGCCTCGCGTACGGCGTGCCGCTCGCGTACTTTGCGCTTCGCAAGCGCTTGCCGCGCGAACTCTACGGCCGCTTTGCCGTGCTCCTTGGTCTCGGCGCGACGCAGGGCGCAATTGGCTGGTGGATGGTCCGCAGCGGCTTGGAGGAGCACGGCCACGCGCAACTCCAAAAGCAGAACGAAGTGCGCGTGAGTCCGTACCGCCTCGCGACGCACCTCGGCTTTGCGTTCACGACGCTCGGCGTGCTACTCTGGACCGCCGCGTCGATCCTAACGCCGCCGTCGCGCGCTGCCCTGACGCGCGAGATGCTCTCGCCGGACGTGCTGAAAGAGACGACGAAGCTCCGCAAGTACTACGCGCACCTGTCGACGCTCTTGGGCTACACGATCCTCTCGGGCGCGTTCGTTGCTGGCACCGACGCGGGTCTCGCATTCAATACGTTTCCCAAGATGGGCGACCAGTGGATTCCCGACGATCTGTTGGTGCTCGAGCCGGCGTGGCGCAACTTCTTCGAGAACGTCCCGCTCGTGCAGCTCGACCATCGCGTGCTCGCCATGACGACTGCGACCGGCTACACGGCTGCGTTTGCGCTCGCGCGGCGTGCGCACATCTGGAACCAGCTGCCGCAACAGGCGCGCACAGCACTGAACCTCAGTATGCTCGCAGTGGCCGGTCAAGTCACGCTCGGTATCTCGACATTGCTCATGCACGTGCCTGTGTCGCTCGGCGTCGCGCACCAGAGCGGCGCAATGGTGCTGCTCGCGTCGACTGTGCACTTGCTGCACTCGATGAACTTTGCCAAGGCCGCGGCCAAGGTCGTGCCCAAAGTGCTGTAGATAGATGCCCTGCAGCAGTAGCAGCAGCTGTGGGTATGCACGTGCACACATACAAACATGCAATCACATACATGCAGCATGCGCGCTGGCGCTGCTCGGCCATTTGGCGGTGTGCTGTTGTTGTTGCTCACGATGAGACAGTGTGATCATGTGGTTCAGACACGCTTCAAATTCGGTGTGTCAGTGACGCATACATTTTCCAAGTGTTTGTGCACACCATTGTTTGCGATCCGATCCATTGTTTCCCTTTTGGCAGATTCGGCGTCCATTGCGGAATCGAAAGCGCACACAGACGAACTGCTAGCATGGCCGAAAGCGCCAGCCAGGATGGCGGTCACTTGGTGCGTGTGTGCGTGCGTGCGTGCTCATGCGTCGCTGCATCTGCTGCTATATATGCGTATACTGTCTCTTACACAGACACACACACACATGCGGCGCGTATGCAGGCATGGTTTGCGTTCTTTGGCACGATCTACATCGCGTTCTACTTCTTCACGAGTCCATTCGTGGGCAACCCCGAGCTGCTCGACTCGTGGACGCCGTACGTCTACATTTCGATGGTGCTCTACGGCTGGCTCGTCGCGGCCGCAGCGCTGCACATCCCAGTCAACTCGCTCGGCCAATTTGGCGCGACGATCAAGCAGCCGGTGCGTTTGACTGCGTTCACACGTGTGTGTTCGTCTGTCTGTGTGTATCATAGTATGTGATGTGTGCGTACTGCCAGACTGAATTGCGCTGCTGCTACGCATAGATCTCGCTGCTCTTCCCGTTCTTCTCGGTCAGCTTTCTCTTCCTCGTCGTGTTTGAGCTGCTCGTGGTGCTCTTCTTGCCGCGCGTCACCAAGAAGCTCGGACTCTCGTGGCGCGTTGCAAACGTCACGTACGTGCGCACTTGCTGTCATCCACTTGCATGCCTTTCACACACACAGGGTGCTGCCGCTGTCTCGATGCGTCACTCACTACTTACCCGTCTGCTGTTCGTCCACTTGCTATCATGCACACATACACACATGAACGCACACACGCGCGTGCAGCCTCATGCGGTCGTTCATGAATGTACTGCGCAACAGCGCAGGTGTGAGCGTCGCGTGCGTCGCGCTGATCGTGCACTGCGACGCGACGCTCGAGGGCGACTCGGCGGCACCGCGCACGTACAACCGGCACGCGTGCGAGCAGCTCTTCAAGTTCTCGAATGCCGAGATGGACACGATCGTGCCGGCGAGCTACCGTGGAGCGCTACTCATCTGGTTCGCGGGCATGGCGCTCGCAATCACGAACTTTGTACTCGAGCGCATCAGCGGTATCCAGATGATCTCGTTCCACTGGATCTCGGCCGACGACGACGACAACGCAGTCGAAGCGCTCCACGAGAAGCTCCCGCACGCGCACAACCTCCCGATGGTGCCGTGGTACTCGATGTTCCTCTTTGACACGGCGTTCGAGCTCTTGCTGTCGCTCAAGGTCTTCCTCGGCCGCTTTGACCAGCGCGCGATGCAGAAGACGCTCTATCCGCACGACCGCGACTACGTGTTTGACCACCTCGCTCCGCGTCGCGAGCTCTGGCTCGACTTCATGGCTGATTGCGGTGACGGCTTCAACAGCAGCTACCAGATCGCACGGCTGCTCGCCCAGCCGACGCTCGTCGTCGACTGCCCTGTGCATGTGCCGCACCCGACCAAGCCCGGCGCAAGCGTCACAACAGTCGAGAAGCGCGAGTTTCCGCGCGGCGACGCACTCGTGATTGGCGGCGACCTCGCGTACCCGCATCCCGACCCTGAGAGCTACGAGACGCGGCTCTGGCGCTGCTTCGAGTACGCGATGAAGCCACCAGCGACGTACGACCCGGCCGCGATTGCAGCTGCAACTGAGCCGCACGTACCGCCTGGGTGCGCGACGCTGCGCGACTACACGGGTCCGACTGTGTTTGCTGTGCCTGGGAACCACGACTGGTTTGACGGTCTGAACACGTTCACGCGGTACATTTGCCATAGAGAGTGGCTCGGCGGCTGGTTTTTGCCGCAGAAGACGAGCCACTTTTGCCTCGAGCTGCCGCACGGCTGGTGGCTCCTCGGCGTTGACCTCGCGCTCGAAGACGACGTGAACGTCGAGCAGTTTGCGCTCTTCAAGCGCATCGCCGAGACGCGCATGCGCGCCGACGACCAGGTCATCCTCGTCACACACGAGCCGCGCTGGCTGCTCGACGTCTACGAGCAGCGCAACGACACGGAGGAGAAGCTCGCGTATTTGCTCACAACTGTGCTCGAGGGCCGCGTTGCTGTGCGGCTCGCAGGCGACATCCACAACTACACGCGCCACTCGCTCTCGCACGTCGAGCGTAAGCCGACGCCAAAGCCTGCTGCGCCATCCGTGCAGCGCACGCAGTCGCTGCCGCGTGTCACATCGCCGCGGCTCGGACCGTCGATTCTCGGACGACGACCGTCGTTCACGCTGCAGAAGATCCTCTCGCCCACGCGCAAGCACTTTCCACACATGTACGCAGACGACGAGCTCGAGTCGCCGCAGAACGCGGGTGCTGCCACTACTGGTGCTGCTGTTGGCGCTGCGAGTGTGCGTGTGCGCAGCGCAGTGCTGCCACCTACAATCGAAGACGACGAACCGCGGCCTGTGGAGCACTTGATCGTCGCGGGTGGCGGCGGTGCGTTCCTGCACCCGACGCACGCGCCAGCGTGTTCGACGCTCAAGGCGCATGGTGCGGTGTACGAGCAGCAGACGTGCTACCCACCTGCGCACGTGTCCAAGTGCGTTTTTGTCTGCTGCTGCTTGCTGCTGCTTGCTGTGTTGTCACAAAGAGTCTGGGAGCTCGTATCGAACTGGACTGACGTGACTGCTGCTGCTGCGATTGCTTCGTATTGCTGTCTCTTTATGACGCGACAGGCGATACGCGCTGCTCAACGTCTTTGGCTTCCGGCGCATCAACTGGCGCTTCGACATTGTCGGCGGACTTGCGGTGCGTCTGCGTATGCATATACGTGTATGTGTGGGAGCTACTGGCTGCTGCCGAGCGTTGACTAACTCGCTTGCGCCTCTCGCTCGCTCTGCCATTGGGTTTGCACATACACACAGTACTACGCGCTCGTGCTCTCGATGTTCCCGCGCTGCTCTGTGCGGTCGATCTACGCGAGTGCGACGTGGCAGGACGCTGCCGAGCAGCTCGTGCGCGAAATCGCGGCCGTGCAAGTCGAGATGGTGACGCAGTCGTACGTGTCGCTGCTCGCGTTCATCGCAATGGTCGCGACGCTCGTCGTGTTTGCCGACTGCGCGTCGCTGCCCAAGAAGTGCGCAACGGGCATCACGATCTCGTGCCTTCACTGCCTCGCAGCGTTCACGGTGCTCGTCGTCTTTGAGTGCATCCTCGAGATTGCGACCGAGCGCGGCACGCTCGGGCGCGACGGCGACCACTCGCTCTACGCGTTCTTCAGCAGCACGCTCCCCGACTTTTCGCCACTCGCGCGCTTCGACGTGTTCAACGTTGCGCACCTCTTTGCCGATTTCCTCAAGCTCTGCATGACGATCTTTGACGGTGCGTGCGCGTCGCTATGTCTGTGTTTGTATATGAGAGTATGTGCATGTCGACGCGTGTCGCTGGTGTGATGCGTTCGAGGCAGCTTGACGTCGAGTGACGTCGTGTCTTCTGACTAATGTGTACTTTATCACTCACTGGACTGCTCTAACAATGCTCTGTGCGACTCGCGTGATCACAGTGCCGGAGGTCATCGCGATCCATCGCATCAAGGTGCGTCCATGTGTGCGACGCGGTCTCGCATTGGCTGTCTTGCTTGCAGACGCACTTGTCGCCTGCATACGAGACCAATGGGTGATGAGAGATGGCGAACATCATGCAACTACAGATCCCTCACACTCGTGTTACTGCTTGCCTGTGTTGCTGCTGCCTGCCAGATCTGTGAGAGTGGCTTTGCAACGCTCACGCGCATGGAGCAGTGGACGTACTACGTGAGCGTACTGCCGTACTTTTGGGTGCTCGCGACGCCCGTTGTTGGCGCTGTCTTTGGCGTCTACCTCTACGTTGCGCTCAACGTGTTTGCGTGCCACTACAACGAGGCGTTCTCAGCGCTGCGCATCTCGAGCTACAAGAACTTTGTGCGGCTCCACATCACGCCAACTGGCGACCTCGAGGTGTTTGCATTTGGCATTGACAAGATGCCGCGCAAGTGGTGCAGGTGCGCGCAACTGAATGAGGAGCTAACGTGGGAGGTTGCGTTGTTGCGTTGCTGACGCTGCTGATCGTTCCGTTGATCTGTGCGTCTTTAGAGACCCGAACTGGAGCGGCGGGACGCACATGACGCACGAGAACGGGCTCCCGTCGCACAAGTGGCGCTTCCCGAGCTACTGGAAGCCCGTTGTGTCCAAGGTCGACAGCATGTTTCGCTTTGACTTTGAGAATCCGTCGCTCGACCGCAAGTTCAACACGACGGACCGCTCGAATGTGCAGCTGATCGACAAGGTCGTGGTGCCCAAGCACCGCGGACCAGCATCGCGGGAGGCGTCAACGGCATCGCCACCAGAGACGCCTCCATCTGCACCTGCTGCAAGCGCCAAGGCAGCGTCATCATCATCGAACTCGGCAGCAGGCATAAAATAGGTGCGCGGCTAGTAGCCACGTCGACGGCAGAGGCAGGTCACGCTTGCTGCCACCTGGCAACGATGCATAGCTGTGATCACGAAGCGTCTTGTAGCCAGTGACATGAACTAGCAGTGTGCAAACAGTTGAGAGCGAGACGGAATCACTCGGTTGGTAGCATACTGTTGAATGAGCTGGTCGTTGCATTCTGTTGCTTCTTGTTGCTTGCTGGCTTATTGCTTTTGCAACGCCTTTTCAGACGCGTCACGTTGCTGCTGCCAACGAACTGTATGAGTGAATGAGTTGGAGAGATGTGCACCAGCTCACACACGCACGAGCGTTTGGCTCCACGCACAGGTCGATGCGTTGGCACGCCAGCCGACGCGCGCGAATGCGACTGCTTGCGCTGGCTCCTGGAGCGTCACATGGCGAGCAACTGCGCAACAAGACAAGACACGGCGGCAGCAAAGACAACAGCAGCAGGCAGTATGTAACAGATCGCTGCTGCTATTGGCGGCTGCGGTCGGCGCAAGCGCGACATCCGCGACATCCGCCAGTCGCGCACGCAAGCTCGTTTCAGTTGCAGACTGGAGCTAGTCAGTCGCTGAGCGAGTATTGTTGGTATGGAAGTCACTATCTCAGTAGACAAATCCGAATTTACAACTGAAAAAATCGACGTCTACTGAAATATGACCAATCGAAATTTGCTTGTCAATTTCCGACCGACTCTTTTGCTGTCACGCCTTTTCCAGTCTGAACGCTTTGAGTGAGCGCAAGGTCGACCACAAGAGCAAACAAGCGTAAGAGCTCACAAGCCAATTCACTGCATCCGGCGTACTCCAGCACGTGCACACGTACGAACTGCTCGCCAACCAGCACCTGCTCGTTCGCTCACTGTCCATTACCAAGACACGCTACACTCCTCGCTCCAACCGTTCGAGTCTCACACACACTCACATTATCCAAGAGACATGCTGCGCAAGGTGCTGCTCTTTGCGTGCGTCGCGCTCGTGGCGCTGCTTGTGCCGACCGACGCTGCGTGCAAGGCCAAGTCAAGCTCGACACCTGTGCCAACCGCTGCTGCGACGACTGGCAACAGCACGGCCAACAAGATCCAAGCCGCGCCGACATCGCGCTTGACCAACAAGCTGCTCTTTGACGTCCCAACGAAGAAGGGCGTCAAGGTCGACGACGCCGACGACGAGTAAGCAGATCAACACATGTCCTACAAACTGTGGTTTGAAGCCGTCAGTCGGTCCGCACGCCAGTAGGCACTGGCAGAATGAGCTGAGAAGCCTCGATGATGCCGGTTGTCGCCACTAGCAGCTGCGCGTATGTATGAGTGTCCATGTACTGAGAGAAAGAGGGAAATGCAGTGCGTTCGCGTCCGGATGGCTCGTTCTTTTGCACGTGCAGCGCACATGGTCACACACACATGCACGCACATACACACGTATAGTAGCAAACGAGAGGCGAGGAAGCGATCGTCGTTGTACTGCGCACAACATACTGCAATCAAATGACTGTCCATACACACTAGCTCAGCTCGTACGGCGCTGCACCAGGCTCGAGCACGCCGTTGTTCATGAGCTGCTGGTGACGCGCCTCAAGAATACCTTCGAGCTGCACGAGCGCCTCGTACGACCGCGAGCGCACGACGCGCGTAGGTGGTGCTGGTGCAAACACCGATGTTGCAACCGGCGACAGCGCAGGCGACACGCCGTCGCTCGCGTCCGAGCTCTCCGTGTACTCGTCGTCGAATGCGCGCACGCTGCTTTTGCGCACGCGCGCAGTCGTTGCGCTCGTGCTGCGACGCGCGCGGTCGGCGCCATCGGGCGGCACGAGCAACTCTTGCTTGCGCTGATGCGTATACACACAGACACGAGTGAGTGAGTAGCGCAGCAGCAGTTGACCATGCGTGTGTGAGTGTGTGTGTGAGCCGATGCCACCACGACATCTAACCACATGCCCATGCACGCACGTCTTCGAGCACGCGGATGAGAAAGTCGACCGTGTCGAGCGACATGGCGCGCACGTCGCCAAACGATCCGAGGTGCACGCTCGTTGTGTCGCTTGCTGACGCGTGTCCCTGCGACAATACGAGCGTCTACAGCCGCCAGTCAGTCGTTCATCTCATGCAGGGCTGACTGCACACGCTATCGCGCAGTTGCTGTGGTGCCTACCTGCGTCGCCTGCGCGCGCTGACTGCGCAGCTCGGATCGCTTTGCTGCATTTGTCGTGACTGCGCGGCCGCTACTCGACGACGGCGCGTCGCTGGTGTAGCCGCGAGACTGGTGGTGCTGGTGGTTCTGCTGCGACTGTTGCTGCTGCGATGGGTGGAGTGGGAACGACGGACTCGCGCGCAAGTACGTGTGCAGGTTGCTCGGTCTCGCACGTGCGCGCGTGAACGACGGCGAGGACCACTCGGCCTGTGGCGCTGCGTGCTGCAGTCGCGGGTCACGCAGCGGCGAGTTGTTGTTTGACGGCGACGGCGGCGTGCGCAGCAGTCTGCGCGCAGCGTCCATCCTGTCGCACGTCACGAGAAAGGTCAGTGTGAGCGATCGAGGTCGTGGCGTTGCATCCAAAGCCATGCACTTGTGTTGCACCTGCTTGTTTTGTTGCCAGCTACGACCACCGTCGTCGGTGCTGTCGCGGCCGTTGTCGTCCAGCAGCTCGCCGTGGCCGTTGCCGCCGCCTGCGTGCGCTTGCTCCTCGTCGTCGCTGGACCCATGCGGATCTGGCGCTTTTTGCGCTCTGATCGCGACACGTGTGGGCCACATCGACCGCATGACAGAGCAGAAGCACAGCAGCGATGGTGAGCACGTGACTGCTTCTTCACTACGTCTTGTGCCTTACGAGCGACTACGTCAACTACGGTGGCACGCACATTGTCCATTTAGCCCACACGCAGACGAGCATGTGCAGATCGGAACATGGAGGCGTGTGTGTGCACTGGTGCAAATGTATCAAGACACGCATGCGCCCCTGCTCACTCTCACTCTCTCGCTCTTCAAGCTACTACACGCCACTGTTGCTGTTACATCTCCATCGGCTCGACGACGTCGCTGCCGAGCGTGAACGCTGCAGTGTATGCGCGCACGCGCTTCGCACACTCGGGCGAGCTATCGAACCACTCGGTGTCAAAGCGCTGCAGCGAGCTGTCGGCATCGAGCGGCGATGCGTCGGCGCCATCGGCTGCGCCGTAGCGCTCGAGCCAGCGCCGGAACTGCTGCAGCGCGTGCACCGCGTCACGGTCACTGTCGTCGCTGGCCGCAAGACGCGGCGGCGTGTTGACGCGCTCGTCAATAGCGTTCGCGTCAGCATTGTCGAGACACTTGCGGAACTTGCAGACACTCTGCGCGTGTGCAATCTCGGCCGAGCTGCTGCTGTTGCTACTGCTCGTAGTCGCGCTGCTGCTGCTTTTCTCACCAGCTGCTGCGGCCGCTGCGATCTTTGCAAACCCGAGTTTCACTTGCTCAACTTCGAGCATTGAAGGAACCGACGAGTTGAAGTTGCCGTGACCATCACTCTCGTTGTCCGCATCGCTGCTTTCCGTTGCAGTGCTGTTAGTGCTAGAGCTACTACTACCAGACATGCGGCTGCGTGCACGGCGCTG
The DNA here is from genome assembly GCA_023336405.1 of Globisporangium echinulatum. Lineage (NCBI taxonomy): Eukaryota > Oomycota > Peronosporomycetes > Pythiales > Pythiaceae > Globisporangium > Globisporangium echinulatum. Next base: position 4,968 of record JAADWX010000351.1, on the reverse strand, counting down.
CTGCTGCGCAAACGCACGCCACGTCTCCTCGAGCGGCGCAACGTGTGCGTGGAAGCTCAGCACTGCGAGCGCGACAGCTGCAAGTTCCGGCATCTCGGCGCGGAACTCGAGCCAAAAGAGCCGCGGCATGCTCGCCATCATGCGCCACGAGTCGGCGTCGTCGAACGGCCGCTCGCGCGTGAGGTACTTGAGCAGCTGCTCGATGAGGCGCACGCGGTGCTGCTGCGTCACGGGCTGCGGCTGCAGCCGCACGCTCAGGTCAGCGACAATGCGCCGCGCCTTGCGCTTGCCGTGTGCGCTCAGTCCGAGTGCGTGCACGCGCGGGTCGAGCACGAGGCACGCGATCGCGTGGTCGTCGCAGCGCGCCCGCATGCGCGCAACGAGCTGCGCCGTCAGCTGCGCCTTGGTGCTCTCGCTCACGAGCGTCGACGCGTTCACCGTGTCGTGCAACTGCAGCCAGCAGAGCAGCAGCTGCGCCGAGCTCGCGCGGCCCGTGTCGGTCAGCACGAGCAGCTGCGCGATCGGTGCGAGCACGTCGCCTGCAAACGCCAGACGCTGCCAGAACGTGTCGTCACGCACAGTCACAGCAAATGCGCGCGCGCGGTCGGACGCAGTGAGCAGCGTCGCGCTCGCGCTGTCGGCCACGACGCGACGCAGCGCGGTTTGCAGCGCCAGCACTTCGCGCACACACACGATGAACGAGTGCAGACGTGTCGGCGATGGGCACGCAGGTGCAGCGCACTCCATCTCGCGCTGCAGCGCATGGCTGCTCCGCACAAACGCTGCGACGAGCATGCACGCGTCCAACGCCTCGCTCACAATCGGCAGCGACTCGAGCGCGTCGCGCAGCACGAGCAGCGTCTGCTGCGTCATGCAGCCGCCCACAAGCGTCGGCGCGGCGTCGTCGGCCGCCGACACAGTCGCAGACGAGGATGGCGCGAGCAGCGTGCGTGTGAGCTCTGCAGCTCCACCGACGCTGTCGACGCACAAGTGCACGATCGGCAGAGCTGCAGACGACGACGGCTGCTGTTGCTGCAGCTGCTGCCGCAGTTGCTGCACAAACGCGCGCGCACGCGCTGCGAGCTCCTTGCCCGTGGCGTGCGACGTCACGGCGAGCAGCTCGCTCCGTGCGTCCTGGTCGACCGCGAGCCACTGGAGCACGCGCGATCGGTCCGGCGAGATCACCGAGCGGCAGAGCACCGTGAGCGTGGTCGCGCCGCGCACAAAGTGCTCGCTCTGCGTCAGCGCGGCGGCGTGCAAGCGCGGAAACACGGCGCGGCGCGCGTCGCGCGAGCTCAGCGGCTCGAACGCCGGTTGCAGGTGCGCGAGCGCGCGCCGAAAGTGCGCGTTGTCGAGCAGCTCCCAGAGCGGCGCATCGCCTGGCGCGGTCTGCGTCACGAGCGCAAGCACGAGCTCCTCGCGCACGTTCTCGGCAGCCACGTGATCCGCCATCTGCGTTGCCGGCATACCGGCAGCGGGCGGTGCAGCAGCAGGTTCAATCTTGGCAAGTGGCGATGCGGCTGCGACCGACGGGTTTGCGCGCGCTGGCGACGGTGAGTGCTTGCGAGCAACTTGTTGCGGGCGATCTGGAACGTCCGGCGAGCGCATTGATTGCGCCGCGTTACTGCTTTTGGCCGGCGGTGCAGGTGGTGCAGGTGGTGCAGGTGGTGCGGGCGATGCTGGCGGCAGCGCGAGGTCCCCGATCGCAGCGGCTGCGTCGTGCGCAGGGTTGCGCGCGACAACACCAGCGCTGTTGCTGCTGCTGCTGATGAAGCTGGGACCGGAGCTCGGCGCGGGGCTGCTACCCGCACTTGTCGTGCTGCTCATCGCACCCGTCGATTCGCGGCGCCGCGCCGGCACCGCGAGGCTCTCGTACTCGAGGCAAATGCGCTTGTGCGACTCGTCCGCCTCTGGGCAGTACTTGACGATGTGTCGCACCATGCGCGTTGGGTTCGCGACCGTGTCGTGGTTGCAAAAGCGGCACAGCACGCGGCGCTTACCGGACGTCGGGTGCTCTGTGAAGCACTCCCAGACCACGGAGCGGCGCCGTCCTGCCTTGGCCATCGTGCGTGCTTGCTTGTTGGGGTTGCTGTCTCAGGCTGGCAGTTTGCATTGCAACAAAGAGAACGAGAGAGAGAGAGAGAACGCTGTGTGAGATGACGTAGTCGATTGCAAACGAGTGCACATGCGCATGTATGCACGCGCATGTATGCACGCGCAAGCGTATGGGCAAGCAGTGTCTGCCTCGCGCCATCGAGCCGATGTGCTTCGACTCGGTACATCGAGTTTGTTTCGCGCCTTCCTGCCAACTGTACCTTGCTGCTGTGTCTTGTGTGGCAAACTGCGCTTTTGCGATTGTGTCAGTGCGCGCGAAACGAGACCGCTGAAACATTCTGTTCATTCAGATGTGCAAGATTGTATCAGTGCGCGCACTTAACACAACCACTAAGTGCGCGTAACTGTGAAACCAGTACAATTATAAGTTTGGTAGTTAATATTTGTTGCAAACCTGCAATTGTTTATGTGCAACATTTAATGTAAATGTATCATCAGACGTTAACAACTAAGTATTTATAAAAATGGCAAATAACAACATAGGCAGGACGTGATTGTGTTATGTTATATCAACCGCGCTTTTGCGCCCACACGAGACTGCAGCTTTATGACTCTGTTATTAATTCATTTTGCTTAATCCGATTATCAAACATTGCCAATGCTGCGGTTGGCTGTTCGCAGAAATACAACGAATGCTACATGTGCGAAGTGAACACGTCACTCATAGTGATGTGGCGTCAAATGAGGTTGCTGAGCATCGTTTTTGTACAGTCGCTGCCCACAATCACGCCGAACTACTTTCATGCTGGTCGGTCCACACCTGCGAATAGCCTGTTGTCCGGATGCTAAGTGCCTTTGCCAGATTAACCGTCACCACCAATCTAAGACAACAACGTACAACAGATATACGTATATTAAAACAGATATAATACGTGAATATACAGTCGCACACGTCGCCATTGTCGCGGTATAGCTGTCCGACATGCGACGACACCTCAGCAAAGTGCGGTGGTGTGCGTGGCTGACACTTTGTTGACATCGCAGGCTTCAATCTGCACGCCTTTTTTGTAGCGCCATCGCGTTGCGTTGCGCCGCATTGCACTGAAGCACCGAAAGCAAGTCAGTTTCCCTGGCAGCAATATGATGGCCACGCACCAGTCCATGCATGTCAAATATGCTGCCATCACAACACAGAAGCATAATAGTTACAGGTCACTGGCGCTGAACTCGAACGCTCGAGGCTGTTCGATAACGGGCGACAGCGGGTCGAGCTGCTCATGTTGATGCTGCAAGTCGGTCATGGCTTGTTGCTGGAGTGTCGCTTGGTATTGCAGTGCTGCTATTGGAGAAAGGTGAGCTTGATATTGATTTGTTACGGGGTGACAACTTACAAAAAAATGCTGCAGTCTTCCTATAATAATAATTTGCATGCGTGTGCTTGACGCAATTTATTGCTATGGATACATATCGAGGTATGCTTTCTGAGAATGAATCTGAATAAGTGAATTGAAGATGTGTGCAACAACACACACCTCTATTACAAACGACAGTGCGTTTTCGACTGTTGAAACAGGTTAAAGCGGTAAATGTGTACAGGACGCAGATGCAAACAGTCGTGCCAGTGTGAGAAGGAACGATTTACTAACTGTCTCAAAACATTAACAAACGCTCGTGTTGACGCAACATTTTACAAAACAGCCGTCATATCCATCGACCTCGCCTCATGCTCGGGCCTGGATGGTCGTATTGTGGATAATCACACGAATACTGGGGCTGTTCGGCTTGGTGTTGTAAACTTTCAACGCTTGCTGAAGTTTGGCACACCACAACATGTGGCGTTGCAGCTGGCTGCTGGCAGATGTATTGACGTCTTGTAATGGTTTTGCAGATTATTGACTCACTACGCAGGTCCGAAGTATGACAAATTCGCCAAAAATAAATTGATCTTCTTCGTTCGGTTTGAACGGCAATGTTTTACCTCGACGAAGAAACAAAGTTGAGCAAGACTGCGATGGAATCAAGATAGATATGTATTGGAGTGACATTGATCTGCATCAGAGAATTCGGACAAAGACGTACTACTATAAAGTGAACTAGTTGCGTTTTGTGTGAGACCCTTTTGCAGCTTGTGTCCATTGGAAGCGATTTACCGGCAGAGTTAAAATTAAAACCTCTTAATCAACTACAAGCCGCCTGAGACCACAGGATTCACGCAATCGCTGGATATACGTGGTTGCATGAATATAACACGTCAGTATGCGTATCATCATCACCTGCTCTATATATCGCGTCTCATAGGTAATTACCTCGTCTCAACCTCGCTGAATACAATACAACAAACGTTAGCTCGCCCAGAGAAATTCTGATAGTGTCAAATATTTTAATAGTTTCCTACTGTCTGGTTTCATGTCACTCCACTTGTAAAGTGCCCGCCAAAAGTCTTGGGAAAAATAGAAAATGTGAATTTTAAAGTGATTGTTTCGGTCACGAGAAAACAATTAACATCGTGAGATCGTGCGTTACAAGACGAGTCCATACATATACTCAGTGTTTCTCAAATCGGTTTGAAGCCATCACAATGTCAACATATCACTTTTGAGAGGGTCAAGCTGAAATATTGTGAACGCGGTAAGATTGGAAACAAAAGCGTAATTTACAATGCATTGCGTCTACAACGCGTAATTTATGATAAATACACATTTTGGATAGATTTGCTGCAATTCCGAGCTTTCAAAAACAAATTCAACGATGGTGGCGTGACAAGAGATGACGGAGGAGGACGTGAACACGATTCTCGAGCTTTGTGAGCAAGGAGAGAAGCTGCAAGCAATTGCAACACGTGTTAAACGCAACGTATCAACTGTGGGGCGGGTTGTCAGCGGCGAGCGGGGCAAGAAGGTGAAATCTCGCTCT
>JAADWX010000350.1:0-25084 GCA_023336405.1 Globisporangium echinulatum | reverse complement strand
CTGCTCTTGTCGAGCTGGTCGCTTAGACTCGTAAACTCAGAACGCGCAGCCACGAGCTCCTGCTGCCGATGGCTAATGCGCTGCCGCAGGTCGAGCGCTTTCACGTGGTTGGACGCATCGAGCACCTCGCGCTCGCACTGCCACTCGCTCACGAGGCTCTCGAGCTCGGCGTTCGCGTCGAGCATCTCGGCGAGTTGTTGCTGCAGCCGTGCGTTGTCGGCGCGCAATGCAACGAGTTCAGGACTCTCGACTGGTTCGACTGCTGCTGCTTCAGTCTCGATGCGCAGCACTGCAAACTGCTGCCGCGCGAGCCGGCCGCGCGTGACGCGTTGGACAGCGACAGCTGCAAGCGTCTGCTTGGCGGCGAGTTCACGCTGTTGTTGTTCGCGCTCAGCGGCAGCGCGTTGGCGTTCAAGCTCGGCCGCAACGCGCTGCTGCTGCTCGAGGACTCGCTGCTTGAGCGAAGCGAATGCGCGACGGGCGAGTAGACTGCGGACGCGCGTTTGGATCACGACAGCACTGCGGTCGCGCAACAGGCGAAGCTGTCGCGCTTGTTCGCGCTGCTGCTGCTGCTCGCGTTCGCGTTGTTCCGCTTGTTTACGCGTGTAGGCGTCGCGTCGCTGTGCAAGTGCGCGACGTGCGCGCCACTGACGGACGGCGCACTGGATGCGTAGTGCGCAGTGCATACACCGCGCGGCATGGAAGACGCGGCGACCGACATGGCCGCGCCACATGCGCTGGATCTGAGACGCGCGGTAGTCGCACAGTGTTGCGTGGAAGAGTCGGCGGCCGACGTGGCCGCGCCAGACACGCTGGATCTGCGCTGCACAGTGTTCACACAACGCTGCATGAAAGACGCAACGGCCGACGTGGCCGCGATAGACGCGTTGCAGCAACGCGGCCGCGCGGCGCTGGCGCTGGAACACCGTGACTGCAACAAAGCCCCGTGCGCGGCGCTGCAGCAATGCGAGGGCGACGCGCATGATCGCAACGCATCGACGCGCCAACACACCGCGCCAGGCGCTCTGGATCGCAGCGGCAAACGCAAAGAGCTTGGCGGCGCGCGCATGCTCGAGGCGCTCGAGCACACCTTTCTGGAGGTAGATCTTGGTCAAACCCATCTGGAACTCGCGTGGTGTCGCGAGGGCAAAGCGATCGGCTAGCAGTCTACACTGATGCGCAGCGTCGTACTGCGTCCGCTCAGCGTCGGATAGGAACAGGTCGAATGCGCTTGCAAATGACGCGTGGACGAGTCGGTTCGGGTACCCAGCGCGCGCGATCGCGATCGCTTCGATCACACCGGCGCACCGAAGCTGGTGCACAACCATGCGTTCGTCAAGGACGTGCGCGCTCTTGACGCTGTTGGGCTTGATGCACCGGATGTAGTGCACGTTCGTGAGCTCGATACTCGCCATGAGCTTCGCGAGCGACTGCTTGAACTGCGTCCCGACCGTCGCGTCGTTACTACCAGCACCGCCAGCACCGCGGCGTCGTTGAGTCCCACTTCCAACAGTGTTGGCAGCAGCGTCGGCCGCAAGCTCCTGCTCGGTCTTGGCAAACAGCTCGAGCACAAACGGCTCGGCGCTTGCACGTACGAGCGCTGCGAGGTCTGGCAGTAGCGCGTCCTTGTGCTTGGCGAGGAAGCCTGTTGCATCATATACAACATTGTCGGCGTAGTGGTGGATTGTAAACTGCACGCGCGAGCGCTTGTCAAACGTCACGACGTGCTTTGATGCCGACCCAAACTGCGTCGCGAGCTTGGCGACAAAGCCGGCGTCGCTGCCTTTTGGCCGCACGAGCTCTTCGTTTAGCAACGCAAGAACGCCGAGCTTGCTCTCGAGCAGAGCAAGCACGTCGGCGTTGTCGCTGTACGCAATGTGCGCGTACGAGATCTGCTCGCGCGCGTACTCGTGCTCGACGGCCGTGAAGACGTCGAGCGTGAACTTTTGCTGGAGCTTCTCGTTCGCGTAGTTGATACAGAGCTGCTCGAACGAGTTGTGTGTGAAGCTCTCGAAGCCAAAGATGTCGAGCACGCCAATGGTGTGGGCGGCCACACTGTCGTCGGCGCGCAAGCTCGCGTTGATGCGTGCGACCATCCAGTCAAAGACCTTGGCGTACAGCGCTTTTGCAAGCGCGTCGCGGCTCGCGCAAGCACTCACAACGTTCAGCGGCACAGCGTACACTTCACCACCGGCGCGCATCGTGCGGCTACAAAGCGCGCGGTCCATTGCAGCAGCATCGAGGCCGAGCAATGCGCTCGAGAGCGTGACCGAGTCGACGACGAGCTGGCTTGCGTCTTCGTTGTCGCGTAGCTGCTCGAACGTCGCTTCCCCGAGGTGCAGAATGCCTGCAAGCGCTTGGAACAGCGCGCGCTGGGCGTTCGCATCCAATCCAAGCAGTGTGAGCGCATGCTTGGTCTTGAGCCAGTTCTTTGCGTCTTTAGCCGATAGACTCGCGTCGTGCTGGACGTACGCAAACGTCGACGGGATGCTTGCGTCATCGAGTCCGAGTTCACCACGCTCGTGAGCCGTCGCACCATGTAGGAGCTGGTAGAAGATGTGGTAGTTGCGTTCGCCAGGTGCTTGCGTCACGACGCGCGTCTTCTCGAGCAAGTACGTCTCGCACTTGGCGCCACAGAGTGTACCATGAGTATCAAACTGGAGCTGCGTGAACTTGCCAAAGCGACTGCTGTTGTCGTTCCGCGTCGTCTTGGCATTCCCAAACGACTCGAGCAGTGGCGTGACGTCCAAGATCTTGGCGATCGTCGCTTGCTGCGCGCCAGCGCTCGCAATGCTCGCGAGGTTGTCCATCACGATCTTCGTCGTCTCGGTCTTGCCAGCGCCCGACTCGCCGCTCACGAGGATGCTCTGGTTCGTCGCGTGCTGTGCCATGTGCTGGTACGCTGACACAGCAACGGCATACACGTGCGGCGGCAAGTGCTTGCGGCTCGGCGCGCGTAAGTACTGCGCATGGAGCTCGGCCGAGTAGAGCTCGTCGAGCCACTGGTACGGGTTCAAAGCGAGGCAGATGTCGCCCGTGTACGTATACGGCAAACGTGCGTGGAAGCGCGTCTTGAGGTTGTACAGGATCGCGGCTTCGTGCAGGTGGTTCAACTCGATCATGTCGTCGCAGCCGCGATGTGACGCGTCAGTTGCGTCTGCATCTGCTGTGTTTTGCAGCGGCAGCACCATGTCGTCGTCGACGTCGATGACACGGCGCGGCGCATTCGCGTCGCTATACGCATCGTTATTGTTGTCATTGCTGCTGCTGTCGCGCACGTGCTCGAGTCGCACGGTCACTTTGCGCTTCTGTTCATCAACGTCCTCAACGACGACCGGGAGCCACATGCGCTCTTTGTCGGGGATGTAGCAGCGCGAACCGACCGACACGCCGAGCGCGCTGCTCGGTTGCGCGCGTTTCGCCATCGCGCTGTCGAGAGACACAGTAGAATGACAGAGGAAGACGTTACGCGAGATGCAGGCGTCGTACAACGAGCGAGAGAGAACGATCGATCGTGTGCTCGCGCGGATTGCTGTTGTAGCGCTGTTGCAAATACGCGAGAGAGCGACGGCAGCGAGCAGTCGTAGTGCCGAAGTCTTTTGGTTGACTTTGGCTTCGTTCGTTGCAAGCTGCTGTTGTCAGGCGGCATGTCGGTTCTGCCTCTTTTTGCATTTGCGACAGTGTATAAAATAAGCACTGGACCGACTCGATGCCGCGCTTTTATATTTGATAACTGTATGTTTTCGTGGGCATTAGTGAATTGCTGTTGTCTGGACGTTTTGCTGTCGTTGTTGGGATGAAAGTTGCAGATTCCAAGCAGGAACACTCGCAACGATTTGAACGCACAGTATGGTGTGAGTCTGTAGCTTTCTAGACAGCGACATCACTTCACAAGCGATGTGAGCTACGCAGATGGGAGCAATGTCCAGTCATTCGTTCGCAACAACGATCGGAATGGGACTATCCAAGGGAGCAGTGAAGAGGCAGGACGCCGCCGACATGTAAACCATCTCGAGTGTCAGCAACAGCGATGTATTTGCTACCTCGCAGGTCGCAGCCATGAACGGACCACAACGCCTACTCTCTCTCGCACATTCCGCCATGACCGTGCACTCAAATCGTCATCGACGGCGTCATCTACGCGTCCGTGAGCGCTGCGACACCTGGCAGCTCTTTGCCTTCGAGCAGCTCAAGCGCTGCGCCGCCACCAGTCGAAATGTGGCTCATCTGCGACGCGAGCTGCATCTGCTCGACAGCAGCGACCGAGTCGCCGCCGCCAACGATCGTCGTTGCGCCGCTTGCTGTGCACTGCGCGAGCGTGTTTGCGACGCTCAACGTGCCTTCTGCAAACTGCGGGAACTCAAACACGCCCATTGGTCCGTTCCAGACAATCGTGCGACACGCGCGGAGCTCTTTTTCAAACTGCCATCGCGTCTCGCTGCCAATGTCGAGGCCCATCCAGTCCGATGGGATCACGTGGGCTTCGACAGTCTTTGCGTGTGCGTCAGCAGCAAAGCGGTCGGCGATCACGACGTCAGTCGGTAGCACGAGCTGCACGCCACGCGCTTCGGCTTCGTCGAGGATCTCACGCGCAAGTGCGACCATGTTCTCTTCAACGACTGACTTGCCGACGTCAATGCCCTAATGGATGGATCGATACATACAAAATAATCAGACCTACACTCAGAATCAGACTAAGAACCAGATAAACTGATACACACCTGCGCTTTGTAGAACGTGAAGATCATGCCGCCGCCCAAGAGGATCTTGTCGCACTTGGCAACGAGCGACTTGAGCACTGGGATCTTGGTCGATACCTGCCGAGTGTCAAGTGAATGACACCAGTCAGCACGCAGCGCAGCGTGAACACAGAGCAATGGATCGCTATCATATATACGTATACACACACCTTGGCACCGCCGATGATCGCGCCAAGTGGCCGCTGTGGCTCTTCGACTGCGCCAGCGAGGTACTGGAGCTCCTTTTCCATGACAAAGCCCGCGACGTTTGTCCGAATGTACTTGGTCACACCGGCAGTCGACGCGTGCGCGCGGTGCGCAGTGCCAAACGCGTCGTTCACAAACACGTCGGCGTTGTGCGCGAGCTGCTTCGCGAACGCCGGGTCGTTCTTGGTCTCCTGTTTGTAGAAGCGCACGTTCTCGAGCAGCACGACGTCGCCCTCGTGGAGCGCGTCGATCTCATTTGTTACAGCGTCGCCAATACAGTCGTCGAGCTTCTTGACTGGTCGACCGAGCAGCTCGCCGAGTCGCTGTGCAACAGGCGTGAGCCGCATGGTCTCGTTCACTTGGCCGTCGGGCCGACCGAGGTGCGAGCACAGCACGGTCTTGGCGCCAACGTACTGCAGCAGCTGCAGCGTCGGCAGCACGGCACGAATGCGCGTGTCGTCCGAGATCGTCGGTGGCGAGTGGTCTTTCTTGAACGGTACGTTCAAGTCGGCGCGCACGAGCACGCGCTTGCCGCGCAAACACTCGCGCTCCGAGAGCTCTTCGAGGCTCAGCTTGTTCGAGCTCATCGCAGCGACGCGGCTGCCTGCGATCGCGCGCGTCGGACGAGCTGCCGCGATACAGGTCGTACGGCTCGCGCGGAGTGCAAACATGTTGATGTGCTAGAAGAGTGAACGTGCGTGTAAGCTTGTCGTTGTATGAGGAGGGAAGCGAGCGGCTTGGCTTGTGCGGGGCGAGTGCGACGTTGGCGCTGCTTGGTGTGTGTGGCGAAGCAGAAACGAATCTGGCTACTGCCACTGACTCGCTCCAGTCCCGTCGTCACTCGGATAGTGACAAAAGTACATCTTTGAGACCCGACTGGCTTGGTAGCTCCTTCAATTCCTTCACTATCGTATTGTGCACAGAGCAGAGCAACCGTGATGGCGACCACAACAATGACGATGCCGACCACGGCAGCAACGGCAGCGCTCGACGCCGCACGCTTCATGCACGCATGGCGTCGCTTCCGCTCGCGTATGGGCAGCGACCAAATTACTGTAGAGACAGCACCGTTGCTCCAGCAGGTGCGCACACTACCTATTATGAGGCTCTGGACGACATGCGAGCTCTCGTGACACGTGGTCACGCACTGATCATCGCCATGTGGCGATGCTCGCTCTGTGTGGCGTGGTGACAAGCAGTTTTACGACATGGCAGCCGCGTTCCAGCAGATAGCGCATAACAACCAGGTACGTGTCGCAGCGAGTGTGAACGTGTGCATTGCACTGTCACTGCGGATCGGACGCGGCCATTGAGTGCCTCTCCTCTTACTCATACATGAATGCGCACAGACGGACGCCGAGTGGCACAAGCTGCACAATGCGCTACAGCCAGTCGCGGACGATATTAGCAGTCTATGCAGCGCAGCGCACTTGCAGCAGCCAGCAGACCCGTCCATCCGCTTCCCTCGCGCAACAGAGCTGCTGCAGCTGAAACAGCAGCGCGCTGCGAGTACTCGGTCACCACCCACGACGCCATCGCCACCACCACCGCCATTACCGCAGCAGCACTCAACTCAGCACTCGGTCGAGACTGCAAACACGATCGAGCAGCTGCATGCAGACGACTTTCGCTCAATGCTCGAGCCGCCTCCGCCGCAACAGGAGAAGCTCTCGATCCACGCGCTGCGACAGCGCATCGGGTGCGTCTCTGTCGATATGTATGACAGTGTATATGACAGTATACGCATGTGAATGAGTACGTATACATGTTCTCACTCTCCCTATAGCCTCGTCGACCGCGATGCAGCAAACGCACAGGCGAGTGCGTCCGAGAGCGCCGTGCGCGAAGAGCAGGAGATGCTGCAGAGCGACATGGTCGCCCTTGCGCGCGAGCTCAAGCATCGCACGCAGACGATCAACGAGACGCTCGTAGAGGACGTCAAGATCCTCGATGCTGTTGGCCAGAGCGCCGAAACAAACACGGCGCTCGTGAGCCGCGAGACCGCCGTGCTCGAGAAGCAGCTCGCGTCGGCCATTGGGCTCTGGACGTCACTTGCACTCGTTGGTGCAGTCGTGCTCGTGTTTCTCGCAACGTACTTTTACATCAAGCTCTTCTCGCGCCGGCGCTGGTGATTTGATGCGCTGTGGATGAACAGCTACATACAGTAGTGCCGATCAACTAGTCAGATGTGCAATGTCCATTTGCGTTTGTTGAATCGAGTGACAGATGGACAAGTGGCACTTTGTATAGCAGAATCGACGTGTTTGTTGTGCAAATCGCTGCGTAACTACATTTGCGGTTTGTGAGAATCACAACCAGTTGACTATCAAACGACAACAGCATTGAGCACCACAAACATGGGCAAGAAGAAAGCGAACGCACCAGCGGCAACGACTGCTTCGAGCAAGAAGAGGACGCAAAAGTACTCGGACGCGACGCGCACAGCACCGACGTCTGCGACGCGTGCATTGACAGTCGCAGCGCTCTCGCCACTGCTGCAGCTCGAGCCGAACCGCGACGTGTTCAAAGTACAGGACCTGCACGATGAGCTCATCTTCAAAGTGCCGCGCTTCTTCACGAAGCGCGAGTGCCAGCAGGTCATGCAGTTTGCGAAGCAGGAGGGCTTTGAGCGCGTGACGCAGCGCGCGACGCGCGAGTTTGCGTTCCGCGACAACGACCGCATGCTGCTGCGGCTCGAGGCGTTCGCCGACTTGCTCTGGCAGCGGCTGCAGCGGCACGTGCCTGCTGTGTTTGAGGGCATGCACGCGGCAGGGCTGAACCCAGCGATCCGGTTCTATCGCTACGGCAAAGGCCAGCGCTTTGGCTGCCACGTGGACCAGAGCGACGTGGACCCGATCACGGGCTACCACAGCCGCTTCACGGTGCTCGTGTACCTCAACGACGCGAGCGACTCGGACCTCGCAGGCGGCAGCACAGTGTTCTACGCGAACGACGCAGGCGCGAAGCGCGAAGACGTCGTGCTAAGCGTCGCACCCGAGACCGGCGCTGCGCTCGTGCACGGCCACGGCGACCGATGCTTGCTGCACGAAGGTGCGCTCGTGACGAGTGGCGAGAAGTACCTGCTGCGCACCGACGTCATGTACTCGCGCTTGCCGCCACGATCCTAATGCCAACAGCAGCAGTGAGTACGCTGTGTCGTAGAAGCGTGCAATGGATGTAGACGACGACAATGAAGGCGTGACGGACATGAAGCAAGACGATCACTGTAGCTATTGCAGTTTGCATGGGGACGTGAAGGACGTCTAGCGTTGCTGCTGTTACACTCTGTCTCTCACTGTCTGTCTCTCTTGGATGGCCCGATTGACTATCTGGCGTGTCGTCCAGTAAGTAGCTGCTGCTGCCTGTCGTAGCTGCTCATGTGTCGTCGTCGTTGCAGAGCGTGCGCGCTGGGTCTAGCGCAAGTTACTCGTCGCGAGCTCGCGCAGTCGCCGCGCAAGTGCGTGCACAAACGGGTTGCTCTGTCCATCCAAGCCGGTCCGTACACAGTGAGCGACGCATACAAGCACACACACAAGACGAGCGTGCGTCATAACGAACAGGACGGCGTACACATACACAAACATATAAACGTACAAAACACACAGACATAGACACGTAGTTAAACGCACCTCAATGTCGCTGATGATCGTGAGGACTTGCACGAGCACTTTCTGCACCGGTGCAGCCGCTGCCGTCTCGGCGCATGCGAGGTAGTGCACAAAGTGCAACAGGAGCACAACCGCCATGTTCTCGACGACAAAGCCCATGCTGTCGGTGTGGTACGCGACGACGCTCTGCGCATGACTCGTCTCGCACTCGTGCTCGCGCATGCGTGAACGCCGCAATGGCCACGCGCTCTCGCTGCTAACAGCGCTCGCTGCGTCCGAGCTGCCATTGCCAGTACTGAGCGCTGCGAGCAGCTGCTTGCCGCCTTCGAGCGCACTCACGGCCGCGTCGAACCGGTCGGCAAACTCGCTCAACGACGGCGCGAGCGTCCAGAGCGGCGCGGTCGACGCGAGCACGCGCTTGTCAAACGTTGCGAGCGACGGAAAGCCGGATGTCCCATTCGCGCCGGCAGCGAGCGACTGGGCGACCGCGAGCAATGGCGTCTTGCCGGCAAGCATCCCAGCGCTCTCGTCGGCCGACCGCATCATGCGGCTGGCGCAGAACGCGACCGTGTTGCAGAGCACCATGCGCGCCGCAACGAGCTTCTCTTCGTCAAAGAGCGAGAGCCGCAGCAGTGACACGCAGTCGTGTGCTGCGGCTGAATCGCCCCCACATCGGTCGAGCACGTGCTGCTCGCACACGGTGCACAATGCGCGACGGACACTGTCATCGCGGCGCTCAGCAGCAGTGCGCGGCGCTGTCGTGTGCCACCACGTGCGGTCCGAGTCGTCAGTGCTGTCGACGCGCATCGCGTTGTCATCGTCGTCGCGACTCGCCAGCGGCGGCAACAGCTCGTGCGAGTAGACCATGAACACGTGAAGCAGCAGCTGCGCGATCTTGGCCCACTTGACGCCTGCAAGCACCGGCTCACACAGGTCGACAAACTGCGTGACGTACCGGAACACAAACGTCACGTACGCGAGCTCACGGAGTTGGTTCAGACTCGATGGCGACTGCTGGTGTGGTACGCACTTGAGCACAGCAGTAAAGAGCTTGTAGTGCGCAGCAACGAGCTCGAGCGTCTGCGTTGCGAGCGTTCGGTTCTGCGGCAGCGTGGCGCCGAGTGCGCTCACGAGCCGCACGACTGGGAGCCACTTGCGGTAGTACGCGCTCTCGGCGCGCGCAAACGCGACGCTCGTCGCGCGCGCGACCGACGAGCTGTCGTGCGGCAAAACGACGCGCGGCCGGTGGCTCGGCAGGTTCTGCGCGGCTGCGAGCGTCCGCACAAGGCCGGCTTCGAGCAGCACGACGGCGCCGTCTGCGCTGTCGGCGACCTTGGCAAAGAGCGAGAGGAAGCACTCGTACATCGTGCCGATTGTCGCAGCGTCGACGCCAGCAGGTAGTGCGCGGCGGCTCTTGACGACATCGTCGACTGCAGCACCGCGGTCGAGCGCGGTGTCGATCGCACACAGTTGCTGGAACACGCCGACAAAGTGCACGAGGTAGCCGCGCTCGCGGCAGATGTGCACGACCGACGACGTTGCGCTACTGTTGGTGTCGAATGCGATGATTGCTTCGAGCGCCGAGATTGCGAGTGCCATACTCAGCGGATCGTCGCCGTCGCTCGCGTCGCGGCAGATTAAGTCGACGACCTGCGGCGTAAGGAACGCAACGCGCTGGTCGAGCGCCATGGCGCTGCTGCGGCTACTTAGCGGGTCGTGCAGCGCGTTTGCGTCAGCACCGACTGGCAGTGCGTGCAGGACGTTCACGATGCACGAGTACAGCAGTGTGCGCGCGTTGCGGGCTGCGACTGCGTTGCCGGTTGCGCGACTGCTGCTGCACACGGCGCGGAACACGAGCTCGAGGAACGCGAGCATTGGGCGCGTGTGGCCGTCGAGCAGCGAGCTACTACCACTTGGCTGCCGCAGCTGTGCAAACAGCAGCAGCGCCATGCGCGCGACGATCTCAAACAGCTGCGCCGAGACGTTCGCACTGCCGTCCGTGAGCTTCGTGAGCACGGCCGTGACGATGCCACCGAGGAGCTCGATGCGCACTTCGACCGACGCAACAGCGTCGAGACCGCGCCACATCGCAGACGCCTCGTCGCCAGCTGGCAGTGCGAGGTAGTCGAGCACGACGACCTCGATGAGCTCGCGCAGCGCATTCAGCGCGTGGCTCTCGGCCGCGACGCGCTCCGAGTAGCTGTTCCAGTGCACAGCCCAGTGGATGAGTGCATCGACGTTCGTGCTACCGCTACCACCATCGGCAAAGCCGCTCGAGCGGAATCGCTTGAACGCGCTCGAGCGAAAGTAGTCGACGGCGCTGCCGGCGTCGGCGGCCTGGAGCGCCTCGCAGAACCGCTCAACGTCGATCTCGAGCCACTTGTACGACGACAACCCGTCGTCGACCGTGCGCGTCACCTGCTCAGCGAGTGCAACAGCGTGTGCGTGCGGCGGGACAGTCGGCGGCGCGACGTGAAACGAACTCTCGTCGAGCAGCTGCAGCAACAGCATCGGGTGCTGCTGCGCGTCACGGCCGCCATGCGACTCGGTCGCAAGCAGTTGACCCATGAGCCGGTTCGCAGTGTTCATCTGCGGTGGCTCGGCCGTGAGCGCAACATGAAGCGCGACAGCAAGCGCTTTGAAGAACCAGCCGCGCATCGCGAGTTCGGCAACCGCGTCGCGCGCGCTGCGGCGCCGTCGCACGTGGAACACGTGGCCAAAGAGCGCGAGCTGTGTCGCAAAGTAATCGTGCGCGCTGCTCTGTAGCACGCGAAGTGTGATCGCTGACGTGAAATCGCTTGTCACGAGCGCGTGGACGATGCGGTGGCACTGCGCTGCAAGCGCTGGCGCCTCGAGCCCAAACGCCGCGTTCCCAACGAGCGATGCAACGGCATCGAGTCCCGCTTTGACGTACGCGCCGCGCTGGTCGAGCACGCCGAGCAGCAAGTGCGCGAGGTTCGGTGCTGGCTTGCTCAGATTTGCAAGCACGAGGTCGAGGATCGCCGCGCGGATCGACGGCGCCGGTGTCTCCAGCGGCAGCAGCTCATACGGTGACAAGATGCTGTTCGCGAGCCGCTTGCGCTTCTTGGCCGACGACATCGTGACCGAGCTGTCGCCGTTGCTGCTGGTATGCGCATCGAGCTCGTCGTCTGCACTGCCATCGCCATCGTCCTCTTCATCGTCGTCGTAGACGTTCAGCAGTCGGTTCGTAAACCCGCGGACAATGTCAGCGCTCGCACCGCTGTCGAGCAGCAAGTCAACGAGGTCGGCACCGGCCATGCGACTACTCACGAGCTGCAGCACGACAGCTGCGAGGTGTGGGATGTGCGCGCTCTTCGTGTACTTGATGTACTGCACGAGCGTGACAAAGTCGGCGCGGTAGCGGCACAGGATCGTGTCAAGGCGCTCGACCTGGAGCCGATGCGAGAGCGCGCGGTTCAGATCGGCGCGGACAAACACGGCGTCCTGCTCGAGCACAAGCACGACGATCTCGAGCGTGTGCTGCACGCACTGCTCGCGCAGCACGCCGACAGCGGTCGACTTGGTGAGCGGCGCGCCGCGACGACGCTGTTGCGAGCTGCTGCTACTATCATCACTAGCAAACGTGAGCGAGCCGTGCGTCGCTTCGGCCGTCTTCTTGGCGTGTTCGAGGCAGTAGAAGAACGCGTGCTCGAGCGTCACGTCAGCCGCTGCGCTCTCGAGACCGTCGACGCCGTTGTCGGTCGAAAGGATGAGCAAGAGCTTCTCGAGCAGCGGACTGCCCGAGAGGATGCGCGCCAGCAGCTGGTGCGCCAACCCACTTGCGCGATTCGCCGACAGTGTCGACCCTGTCGGACTGGCGACTGACGCTGCACTGCGCAAAATTTTCTTGAAGATCGCGAGCGCGCCGTTCACGAGCGCCCACTTCTCGTCCTCGTGCGCGTACGACCGCAGGTCAAACTTGAGGAACACGCGCTCGACGAGGTACTCAAAGTACACTTGAATCGCGGCGACGCGGCCGTCGCCTTCGAACGCCTGCCACGCATGCGGGTTTGCAAAGAGCTCGGACAGGAGCGTGACAAAGCCGCGCGTCGCTGGGTACGCGTGCGCGAGCGCCTCGTAGTGCTCGAGCTCGTAGCTAATGTCTTGCGGGCCATACATCGCTGCGTCACCGGTCGTCCGAAGGATCTGGAGCGCGTCGACGTGGCGCCACACAAACGGCGCGACCTCGGGCACACGCGCAAAGAGCGCGAGTGTCTTCATGAGCGCACCTTTGAGCGAACTCGGAATGCGACTCTGGAGGAACGCAACGAACGTCGGAATCGGCGACCAGTCGTGGTTGTGGAAGAACAGCAGCGCGAGCTGCTCGTCGCGGATCACGGCTTGGATCACGAGCTGGATCATCTCGAGCGCTTCGAGCTCCTTGGGGCGAATGAACCGCGGACCCGGTGCCGCACTACCGACACTGTTGGTGACAGCACCAGCACTGCCGAGGCCTGGGAGGAACGCATTGCCGCTAACAGCAGGCTTCTCGGCGTCAGCGAGCAAGCGCTGGTACTTGGTCATGACAGCAAAAAAGTGCTCCCAGTTCAGGATCGACGGGTTCTGCTTCACGTGGTGGAACGCGAGCTGCGCGCACTCGGGACCGCTCGCAGCTGCTGCGACGAGCCGCATGTACGCGGCAAAGCACGCAGGGTTCTTGAACGCCGCGTCGCGGCACGCAAGGAGGAACGCGTTGCAGCTACCACTGCTGTTGTTGTTGCTGGTACGACGCTCACTGTCTGACCCAAGCGCGTTGTTGTCGTCATGGCTGTGCTCGTTTGCGTGCACGTCCTCGGCGCGCCAGAACGACAAACTGAACGCGACGTCGTTCGTGCACAGCGTCGTAGCAAACTCAATGACGTGTTCGAGGCAGTCGCCGGTCCACGCGGCGACGTCGCCGTTGCTCTCGGTTTGCATCGCTGCGAGCGCAGCTTGGTCGGCGAGCGTCGGGACGTCGATCAAGAGACGCGTCGAGTACGTCACAAAGAGCAACTCAAAGCTCCGTTCGTAGATGTGGTACAGCAGCGGATCGTGCTTGCGGTCGGGGAAGTACTTGAGCAGGATCGCGTTCATCGTCGTGAACGCGCTCTGCTCAACGGCGCGCTTCACGACGCTCAATGCGCGCTCGCTCTCGGCAAACGTACCAGCACCTGCTGGCCGCCCACTGTTAGCGTTAGAGCTCGAACTGTCGTCGACGGTTGCGAGGAAGCCGGCCCACGCGAGCATCGCGACGCTCTGGACGCCCGTGTGGTCCCAGTCGCCGCCATCGACAAACACGCTGTGGAGCGACGTCACGATCGGCGCGTGCTCGCTGCCGCGCAGCACGAGGCCTGCGACAAGGTCGCCGGTCTCGCGATCGAGCTTCTCGGTTGTCTACGAGATCGCCACACACAAGTAGTACATACGTGTCAATCTTGACCGTCTGCAGTCGCGACATGCAGCTAGTCAACCACACAGCCATCGCCTGGGACGCACCTGCAGGAGCGCGTTGACGAGCGCGACTTGGATCGTCGTCATGGCCTGGAGCGTGCACGAGACCTGCTTGACAGCGCCTTCGGGCGACGTGCCAGCGAGCGACCCGCGCTCAAAGAGCTGCGCGAACGACGAGAGGTTCACAATGTGCGGCGAGACCTTTGCGACGGCTGCGTGCAGGCGACCGCAGAGCGCTTTGAGCAGCTCAGCAGTCGCGAGCACTTCGTGCGGCGTCACGCGGGCGCTCGAGACGACAAACACGATCGCGTCCGCGAGCAAGCAGTGCCAAAAGCTCGCCGACTGCTCGACGTGCGCGATCTGCAGCAGCTTGGGGAGCTGCTCGTTGAACGCGCCAATGAGCTTTGTCAGCAGCCCGCTTGCCAGCAGGCCGTTCGTGACTGCGCACGACAGGATCGCCCATACAAATAGAGAGCGTGAACGTCAGATGCGCGTACCAGTACAACCCAGTCAGTCAGTCAGTCAGTCAGCTAGCAGATCACGCACAGGTGACGACAAACTGCCGACGCTTTGTGTCCAGACGATCGTCGAAACGTAGTCGCAGGAGCTCCTTGATCAGGTTCAGCTTGTGCTCGGTCTCGGACACGAGAAAGTGGCGCGCTGCAGCTGGGATCGAGCCTGCGATCGAGTCGGTCGGCAGCTGATCCTCGCGTTCGATCCACTCGCGACGTGCTGCGTCGCTTGCGAGGTACCAGAACTCAAAGCACATTGCTTCGCTCGCGTGGAACTCATCGCTGAGCTTCAGGATCTCCTGCTGGATCACGGCCGAGACGTCGATGCTCTTGCCGGCAACCTTGACTTGGTTCGCCTGTAGCGCTGCGCGTTCGCGTGCCTGCGGTGCGTTCCACGCGAGCACAGCAAGCAGCTCGCGCGCGTGGTGCTGCAGCTGCGCCGTGTAGTGCTGCACGTCGTCGTCGTGCATCGTGTGGTTTGCGAACGAGCGCAGTTGCTGATGCAGCTGACGGAACACGAGCGTTGGGGGCGCCGCCATCTCGAGCGCGTCGCCGTCGCTGCTCATGTTCGCCGCTGCTGCTCTTGCTCCTCCTTTGTCGTTGGTCTCGAGTGCTGCTGCTGCTGCTGCTTGTGCCTGCAGATCGCCGCCGTTGCTTTGCGCGCGCGACACTCGAATGGCCAGAGGGGGGCAAGCGATAATTAGGCAAACTAATTCATTAGATTTGCGCATATACCTCAAATATTAGGTTCTATAACAGGAGTGAAGTACGTGCTGGCACCACCTGAACAACTTATTGCGCGCTTTATATACATACAGAGGTGGTGGTGGTTGCTGTGCGCATTGCATCACTTCGACGAGACGACTCGGTGCTCGTGTCCCGCTTGCTCTCTCTCGCTGCGCAGTTGCCCAGTACACACACGACACGATGCTGTGGCCGCGCGAGGAGTTCCATGCCGCGTACGGACAGATTAAGCACGACGGCATCAAGAGCGGCGGTTGCAGCGTGCTCATCCTCGTAGCGCTCGACGTCGATGCGCTGTGCGCGTGCGAGATCCTCACGAGCTTGATGAAAGCCGACTTTCTGAGCTACACGCTGCTCGCAGTGCGCGGCTACGACGATATCATGCGCGTGCGCGAGGCGCGCATCCGCGACGAGCACGGCCGCGCTAAAGCGAGCGAGCTGCGATCGGTCATCATGATCAACTGCGGTGCGATCGTGAACGTGATGGAGCTGCTCGCACTGCCGCCCGAGATGCGGTGCTACGTCTTTGACAGTCATCGACCGATCCACTTGGCGAACATCTATGACCAGAGCCAGCAGATCGTTGTCTTTGACGACGGCTCGCAGTCAATCGACGACTACCCAGCTGACGGCTCGGACATTGAGAACGACGACTTTGACGACGATGACGAAGAAGAAGAGGGCGATGACGATGACGATGATGAAGAAGATGATGGAGACGAAGAGGACGAAGACGACGAAGACGAAGGTGAAGCAGAAGTCGACTTTGGTGTCGCTACTGATCCTGCAAAAGCCACTAGCGACGGCGCAGACGAGCAGGATGCAGACGATACAGTAGCGTCGCCCAGCGCAGTCGCATCAGGCGAGAAACGAAAGCGCATCGATGATGAAGGCGACGACCTCGACACTGCTGCAGATGCAGATGCGACTGGCGATGCAGCCGACGTCGAGCCGATGTCGGACGGCAGCGGTGCAGCAGCTGCCGACTCACCGACAAAGATGCGCGTGGGCGCCGACAACGACGATACAGAAGACACACACGACGATGCTGCGATACGTGGCGATGCCGACAGCGAGTCGACTGCAATGAGCACTGAAGCGCTGAAGCTCTTGAAGCGCAAGCGGCGTGAAGAGATCTTGCGGTACTACCGCGGGTCATACAACGGCGCGCCGGCGGCGACAATCGCGTTCGAGCTCGCGCAGCAGCTCAACAGCTCGCAGCGCGACTTGCTCTGGTTCGCGATCATTGGCCTCACAAAGCAGTTTGTAATGGAGGAGATCGATGCCGACAACTACAACCTCATGGTCGATCGGCTCCAGGACGAAGTGCTTGCGCTCGACACGTCAAGTGGCAGTAGCAGCAGCAGCGCGACGACGGCACTCGACGACAGCGGCGTGGTCGTGAACCCTGCGTACGAGCACGGCAAGATCACGTTTGAAGAAGAGTTCCGGTTCATGTGCTACCGCCACTGGTCACTGTACGAAGCGATGTACTACTCGGACTACGTCGCGTCGAAGCTCGGGCTGTACCTCGATCAGGCGCGGCGCTTTGGTGCGCGGAGCGCTGCGAGCGCCAGCGACGGCGAGACGGCGCTTCACGTCTTCCTCGCGCGCATGGGCTTCTCGCTGCGGCAGAGCCAGCAAAAGTTCACGTACATGCCGCTCGAGATGAAGCAGATGCTGCGCGCCAAGACGCAGGAGATCGCACCCGAATTTGGCCTCGATGACCTCTTCTACGGCTCGTTCAAGCGCCAGTTTGCGTTCCAGTACCAGTTGTGTGCGGCCGACGCCGTGCGCGGCCTCCAAGCACTGCTCGAAGCGCCCGAGTCGTACATTGCGAGCGTGTTCGAGGCCGAGAACCACCAGCAGCAGAACACGTGGGCGAGCATGGTGAGCATTGACACGAACGGCATCTCGTACAGTGGCGGTACCGACAAGGACAAGGATGCCGACACGGACGCTGGCGATGCGCTGCGCGACGTGCGGCAGCACAACTTTATCCTCGCGCACACGGCGCTGTCGTGCCGCTCGGTCGCGTCGAGCAAGCTCATGGAGAGCGGCATCAAGGTCGCGATGGCGCTCAAGCAGGCGATCGTGCGCGTCGGGCTCTCGATCATGGAGCGCAAGCTCATCGTGCGCGTCAAGCACTTTCGCTACGTCTCGCTCACGGTGCCCGAGCGTGAGCAAGCGCTCTTTGCGAACGCGAACGTGCTTACGCAACTCGCGCTGTTTCTCCTGAGCGTCCACCGCGCAAGTGGCAAGTGGGGCGGCACAGCTGTCAAGCCGAAAGCCAAAAGCAATGACGACGACGAGGCAGCAGAGGATGAAGCCGACGAACTCGCAGCCGCGAGCGCAGCGAAAGCGATCGTGCCGCTCGTGCTCATCACGCGCAACCCGGCGCAGAACTGCTTCCTCGTCGTCGGCATCACGTGTCCGAACCATCCGGGCGAGATCCATCGCAAGTGCGTACCGACTGTGTTATGTGCTGTAATGTGGGTATGTGCTGTGTAACTGTCGTACTGGCTCTGATGGATTGCTCTGTGCGTCTACTTTGCAGCACACTCGGCACGGCGTTCAAGCTCGCAGCAGGCGAGACTGGCGCCAACTTTCGCCAAGACGGCTTCACGAGCGCAGTCATGGAAATCCAGATGGACGAGATCCAGTACTTTGTCGAGCAGCTCCACAACGTACTCGATGCGTAATGTAGCAAAGCGTCGTGGGTCGTTGTTGTTGCGCGTGTGCGCAAAAGATCCGACACTGCTGTCGAGGACGCAAACACACACACGTTAACGCTTGGCCATGCCGACCCAACGTCCCTTTTCGCTTCTCTTCTGCTGACGGCATAGTTATGTCGGTCTGTTGTTCGGACTCACAAGCGCTAGTTCTCGTGGTACACGAGCGGCGTGTATGCCGAGTCGTACCAGTCCTTGGTCGTGTAGAGCCCGCGCCAGCCGCGCAGTGGTCGCTCGCACGCAAACTGCGCAATGCAGCGCAGTGCGATCTGCTTCTCGGCAAACTTGACGCCTACGAGCGCAACGACGACGGCGAGCACGCCCTCGTGGATGTGCGCGACGTACACGAGGCCACAAACGAACGCGACGAGCGCATTCACGTTCGACCCGACGTTCCAAACGGCGAACTGTGTGTATGCATATCCATCCCCACAGACATCAGTAGAGCAAGCGACCGAGTTTTGAGTCAGTTGGTCGAGTCCATACAACGTCACAAGAACTTGTAGCAATGCGTTACAACTTGCTGACCAACGAGAGATCGTACCAGTTTGCCGTAGAACACGCTCTTGCGGGCTAGGAACACGAGCCCGAGCGTCGGCGCGCCGAGGATCGCGCCCGGCAGGATCAGCACGACCGACAGCACCGCAGTCTGTGGCAACGACGTATGCACACGAGCACAGGACGACAGCAAAGCAACAATATCAGTCGCATCATGCAACAACCGACCATACATGCAGATGCAAACATCTGCGACCAGTACATTGCGCACCCTCGAACAGCCCGAGTCGGTCGCGGTCGGGTCCTCTACTTGGATGCAGTAGTACTCCATGAGGATCCAAAACACGAGTGCCACGTCGAGCACGAGTAGCAGCAGCAGTGCGAACCGCAGCAGCCACGGCTGCGCGCGTCGCGGCGCCGTGACGTTTGCGAGTCCAAAGAGCGGCGAGAGCGGCGCCACGAGCGTGAGCACGCGTCGCAGCGACCGACGCGACACGAGCATCGCAAGTGCAGTCGACGGCGTGCCGCTCGTGATACGACCGCTGCTACTGCCTCTGTGATCATCACGGCGCGACTTGGACGTCGGCGACAGCAGTGTATGTGTATCAGCGTCGTCACGCAGCGAACGCGGCTCGGCGTCGTCGGCAAACAGCGCCTCCATGCGGATCTGCGAGAAGCGAAAGTCGGCAGGTCGCGGGTCGCTTGCACCGCCTTTCGTGCTGTGTTCGAGCTCGTGCTTGAGCGGCGACACATCGTGCTCAAACGTTGACACATCGTGCTCAAACGTCGACAGCGACTGCGCGCCGTTGTTATCCGAGCCTACAGCTTCACTGTTTGGTGTCGTTGTCACGCGCGGCTCGGATGTCGCGACGCTCTTGACGACCTGGAACGCGAGCTTGAACGGGTGTTGCGCAAAGCCTGCGAGCACGTCGTCGACGTGCGCGAGCTCCCAGCGCGCAAAGCACTCATTGTCGTCGTTATCGGTGTCGTCACTACGACTGCTGGCGTCAGCGAGCGGCATGGCAAAGTACCCAAACGCGACCGTAAAGCCGTCATCTGCGTGCCGCGCGTTGAACGCGTCGACAAACGCAACGAGCGCGCGCACGCCGCGTGCACTCGCAGCGCACTGCGCGTCGGTCGTCGGCTGCGGCACGACACGAAGCTGCTGGTTCACGTCGGCGACAAAGTTGAGCCAAAAGTCGTGCTGCAGCAGCTCGAGCCGCACTGGCACGGCGCGCACGACAATGTCGTTCGTGTCGATGTGGAACGGCCGAAAGAACGAGCCGCTGCCGGCAACAACGATCGTGAGCGCCTGGTGCGTGTGGGCGCGCGCACCGACCGCCGTTGCAACGAGCACGTCGAGGTACGCGAGCGAAAAGTCGGGGCTGAACCCGATCTTGAGCCGCGCGCCGTGGACGCGGAAGTTCATCTCGCGAAAGAAGCTCGCGCCGTGGTCGGCGACAAACTTGACAAGGTTCTCGACGCGCCGGAGCTGCCGTCGACGCTTGAAGAGCGTGCCGAGCGGCGGCACCGCGCACAGCAACAGTCGATAGACCCAAGCGTCCCAGCCTGCAGCATCCCAGCGCAGCAGTGCGTTGCAGCGCGTTGCGAACGACAGATAGAGTCCTTCGTATACGATCTCGCGCATTGCGGCAGGCAGGTACGTCGGCGGTAGCGTCCACGAGCTCTCCAAGTGGTTCTCGCCTGCAAAGTAGAGCCGCGCGAGGTGAGCGTCGAGGTCCTGATCCGTGAGCCGTGGCGTGAGGTGCCGCGTGAGGTTTGCGAGCGAGAGCTCATCGCGCAATGTCTGCGCCTTGTACTCGGCGAACCGGCGCTTCTGATACTGCGCACTGCGATATGAGAGGAAGCCCCAGGCGCCAAAGACGACACCAAGCAGTGAGAATACGAGCAGCACGAACCCGAGCGGTCCGCCGATCGGCTGCACGAGTCGCTCGAACGGCGTGAGGCAGTCGAGGCCGTTGCGGCCCTTCTCGCACGCGTACGTGCAGTTGCCGCGCACATTGAAGTGCGAGTGCGCAGGCTTGTCGTGGCACAGCGTGCATGTTGTCGCACCGGCGTGCTGCGTCGTCTCGCCAACGCCGCAGAGCGTGCAGTTGCGACTACCCGGCGCAGTTGAGATCGTGCCCAGCGGACACAGCGCGCACGCGGTGCTGCCTGTAGCAGCAGCAAACTGTCCAGGGCTGCACGGCGCGCACGCTTTCGACCCGGTCGCAGCTGCTGCGTGGCCGACTGGACAGGCAACGCACTGCGTCTTGCCAAAGTCGGCGTTGAACGAGCCGGCTGCACATAGGTCGCACTTTGGCGCACCGGCGTGGCTCGAGCACGACCCGGGCTCGCACGGCAGGCATCGCGACAGTGCACCGGGACTGTAGCTGCCCTCAGGACACTGCAGACAGAACACGTCGCCGCGGCCAGCGTCGCAGTTTGTTGCACCAGTAATGCCTGCGCCACCCGCCTCGCCGCCGATGCTCCGACCGCCCTGTACGAGCAACGTCCCGCCGTCGCGGACAAACTGCTCACCGTTGTTCGTCGAGCCGTTTGTCCGGCGGTACCGTACGCGGATGATGCCGCCGCCACCACCACCGCCAAACTTGTTTGCGTCATCGAGCACGAGGTCGAGTGGTCGCTCGTCTGCGCTCCAGACGCTCGTGCGTGGGCGAATTGCTGTTGCCGCGCCATTGCTGTCGTTGTTGAAGTCACTGTCGTTCCTGGGTTGCAGCGTTACAGCGTTGCTGCGCGACGGGTTCGTCGCCTCGCCGCCACTCACGTCGATCACGCCACTACCCGAGAGTTCGGCAATAAACAGCGCCATGCTGCCACCCGAGCCACCACCGCCGCGATGCGAGCCGTCACCGCCACGTACACTGATCGCTGCGTCCTTGGCGACGTCGAGCGTCGTCGCGCCAATGTAGATCACGCCGCCGCCGCTGCCGCCGACGATCTGGTCCGGTGTATCACCGCTCGAAGCGCCGCTGCCGGGCCACAGCGGCCACTCGTTCTTGTTGTTATCGCCATCATGGTGCTTGCGTGCGTGCGGAAGCTGCAGCGTCGAGAGCGTCGTCGGCCATTCGGATGCGCTCGCGTCGTACGCAGCACCACCACCAGTGTTCCCTGGCTGCACGTTGCCGCCGTGTCCGCCGTGACCCGCGCCGCCGCTCGCACCGCTTACGACGCTGCTGTTCCCCGGACCGGCGCCAGGACCACACCCGAGCGCTCGGCTCGAGATCGTGCCGCGTACACTCACGACTCCGTCGCTGCAGAGCAGGATCGAGCCGGCCGTGATGTTACCGAGATACGCGATGGTCTTTGCAAACACGCTTACGCCGTACGGCGACGACAGTGCAAGCGCCTCGCACGCACGCGCATCACTCTGGTGTGCGAGCGCCTCACACTGGCGCAGCGGCCCACTGCTGACGTGCATGACAGTCGCGTTCTTCGCTGCCACAGACAGACTCTGCACTGGCGCATCAAGCGGCATGTCCACGACTGCCGTGTCGCCGGCTTGCACGACGACCGTGAGCGCACCAAACTGCGCCGGCTGTGGCCGCAGTGTGACGTTCCCAGTGCTCTCGAGTCGCACAAACGGTGAGCCGTCGTCGTAGCTGGTCGCTCGTCGTGCGAAACCACTGGGCGGCTCAAGCAGCTGCAAGAAGCCCTCGATTGCCGACGCTCGTTCGCTGCGCGCCACGACGCCAAAACGGAACTTCGTCACCGAGTACTTGTCGAGTGCCAGACTGCTCGACGCTGTGATGTCTAAAAACTCAACGAGCAGCAGTCCGTTTGAGATCGACACGTCCGTGCCTTCCAGTCGGAGCTCAAAGAGGTCGCGTTCGGACTGTGTCGACGGACCCACAAAGCCCTGATGTAGACAACGACGATGCAAGCAGATCCAGTCGCAAGCAGACAGCGTGAGCGACTCTCTCTCTCTCTCAATGTGCTCTTCATACACATTCTCGCTGCGCACTCGCATCGAGGCGCTTTGCAACGTACCTGGATCGTGAGCTGCGACGCAACGAGCTGCACGGACCGATTCCCCTCAAGCGCGTTCACCTGCGAGCCGGTGTCGAGCTACTCGAGCAACCGACAAGCCACCACACGAGCGACTGCGTCGTCAAACTCTGTATCGCAACGACGACAATCCGGCCTGTCGTGACGCGACCACTACCAATAGCAGCAGTAGTGCGACGTACCACAAGCGAGCTCACGATGCCCGAGACACTCGACTGATGCACATGCAGACACGCACGGTGCACTGTTAGTCGCTCTGCTGCTGAGCTGTCCGTGTGCTCGCGCTGCAGCTGCAGTTGGCGATCCCGCAGCACTCGACGCGAGCACGACGTCACTCACGATCTCACTCACGCATGATCTCACCTGTAGGCGCACGTAGCTCGTGCACACTGTCGCGCCGCCGCTGATGAAGATGTGCGCGACCGAGTCGGGGAGGAAGCGCTGCCAGCTGGAGACAAAGTCGAAGATCGGCGTGCAGCCAAAGATCTGGATGCGCTTTACGGGTCCCTCGTGCTTGAGCCGTCCGCCCTTGACCACGAGCGACCCTATCGCTGGTGCTGGTGGGTCGTCCGGAGCGTCGCTCGGTCCAACGTGCTGGATCTTGAGAATCGTACCGTCCCCGCCGAGTTGGCACCACTGGATGAGCGGGTTTGGCCCGTCCGTAGATGGCAACGACGACTGTTCTCGCTGCGGCGCAGGCGAGCCACCACCAAACGCCTCCACGTGCGACGGATCGAGCTCTTCAGCGACTGCAGCATCCAGTACAATGCGTCCACCACCGCCGCCTCCGCCACCACCTGCACCGAGGAACTCGGTGTCGTCAAACAGCGCGGGCTCGCCACCGCTCGCATGTACTATCCCCGAGCCGTAGATGCGTCCGCCAGCCTTGACCACGACCGTTCCACCTACCGACGCACAGTAGAGCATGTGCCACGGTACGTCAACTTGCAGTCCACACTCGCTCGTGAGTGCGGTCACTCGCGCATACAACAGTCTAATCATGCAGTACGCACCAGCGCCAGCCGAGTCCGAGCAGTCGATGCACGCTGCACCGCCGTTCGCGAGAACCGAGCCGTTTAGCACGACGTCGTGCGTCGCAGTCAGCCTCACGCGTCCACCGCCACGCGCGTGTTCGTTGCCGCCGCCGCTGCCGTAGCCCTGGAAATCGCCTGCGTCACCAGCCGCATCGCCGATCGCGCGAAAGAACTCGTTCGGCGCGATGCGGTCGCACGTTTGATGGAGCAGCGTGAGCGACGCGCCGCCGATGCCGCCGTGGCTGCCGCCCATGTCGACGCGCGAGTTGAAACCCGGACCAAACTTGAGGCCGCACGCCGACACATTCACGCTCGCAGTCGCATACACCTCGATCGCTGCAGCCTCGATCTCCACGGCGCTTGCACGGATGCTGCTGTTGTCGAGTGTCATAGTCGCGAGCGTCGAGTTGAGCGCAAAAAGCAGCTCGACGTGCACCGGCGTGTACGGTGCGAGTTGCGCGCCATCAAGCTCGACGTTGTGCACGCGCAGCGACGTGAGCGCTGTCGTGTTCTGTGGTCCCGGTGTCGTGAACGTGCACGTCACAAAGTACTCGTTGTAGAACCCAATCGGCTTGACGCGCGAGCACTGCCGTCACAGCAGTGTGTTGTGCGAAATGCATAGCAGATGCAACGTAGGTCGTCAGCACACACACACATGCAAATGCAATGTGCGCACACATACAAAAGCCCAGGTGTGCATGAGCGGTGGGCATCGACGCTTCAAGAAAGAGCGAGCAGGGACGCAAGCAAGCACTTGCAGTGAGCGCACCTGGAAGATGTCGTGGAGGTTTGTGCTGGCGTCGATCACAAACTCTGTGTTGTCACTGGCTGCTGTAGTGGTTGCGAACGTGCGATGTGTTGCAGCACTGCTAAGCGCAAGTGCGAGCAGCACTGCAGCACTTCGTTGCTGTCGTTGTCGTCGTCGAGCAGCCATGTGCTTCATGCATGCGAGTGCAGACACCAAGCCAAACAAGAAGAACAGCAGATATCTTCGATGACCTTGAATAGACAACTGAGACGATGGTGGCAGTAGACAATAATTGAGAGGATTTACAATTATCGTCTATTGCCACTGAGATGATTCACAATTATCGTCTATTGCCACCAATGAGTGCCTTGCCACAATTAGCTGGTGACATCGTAATCAAAAAGCAGGTATCATATTATTATGTTAAAAACAGCACAACAGATATCTAACTCATAAACACTTATCAGACTCACAGATAGATAACAAACAATTGGTTAAAACTGACTCAGTCAGAGAATAAGCTTTTGTTGGAAAGACGTGTATTCTATGTTAGATTAATATGATAAAACGCGTGCACCGTTCGCATGAAACAACTTGTGTTGAATGACGTTGACTGGATAGCAAACATGAAGCGGTTAACATGTGTGCCTCTCAGTTGTCGAGAGTCGACGAGCCGACACCACCACGTGGTAAGACTACGTTGCTACTGCTGAGCGCACACGCTGCGTTTTGTACGAATAAGCGGCATGAAGCAAACTAACCAATGGAGGCATCATCAACGT
>JAADWX010000349.1:0-25124 GCA_023336405.1 Globisporangium echinulatum | reverse complement strand
CACAATCTTGTGCGTGAAAAGTCGGCCAAATATGCTTGGAGCTCAGTAAAGCGTGCAACATCCATGCTCGCATTACAGCGCCGTACGCGTACGACGGCATCGCTGTGCACGCCATTGACTGCCAAGTGTGCTGTCATCTAATGGACAGAGTTGACTGCGTGAACATACGCGCCATGCTTATGCGCTCGACCACGACATCCGTATACACAACTTTGTCCGCATTGTGTTGCTGTGTGCATGCCAGCCGAGAGTGTCAACAACTTGATGTCGACATCCATTCACTCGCGGGTGCACACAATTGTCAGCAATGTGTAGCCAGTATCTAATACACTTTCTGAGTACGCACCTGCCGTTATCAGATAATCAAGGATCACAGATCGCCGTTCTAAAGTTCTCGATGCGGCTTGACAAGCGATGGTTTCGGTCTTCGTATCCTCTTTCATGCCACGCGAGAGAGTATGCGGTTTATATAGGTACGCATACACCCACGATCGTCCTTAAAAATAGTCATATCGGTTGGCATCCATGACAATGTCAGGATCAGCAGGTCGCGCGTCGTGTCGATAAAGCAACCTTGTGCAGCTATCGGCAGCGCAGATCGGTTGGCATTCAAGACGTCAGCATTGAGTGCGAGCAGGCACTTGACCGTGTCGCGATTCTCGAGCCATACCGCGACGTACAGCGCCGTCTCAACATCGTTGTCCATGGCATCGATATTTGCTCCCTGTGCCACAAATACCGTCACGATGTCGACTTGGTCCACGTGCGCTTTTGTTCTGGTGAAAACGTGTCGACAAGCATCGGGTTTAATCCCATTGGTATCAGCAACGGTTTTATCTCACATACCGCATCACCGCTCGTGATGGTGCACGTAGCAGCTACATCTATCAGACCTTTAATGCATATCCACTCGGACAGCCAAGCGCGATGTCGGAAATATTGCTTGGTGTTCAAATGGTATACATCAACCGCCGCGTACCCGTAGTCATTATACCTCGCTTTCATTTTACACTTTAGATAAACTTATAAGCAATAATAAAAGTCATCAGATTTGAAAATACCGAATTAAACACAGATCCGTCTACGTCTGCTCCTCCCCACTTCCTTGTGAGCTAACGTGCAATACAAATTGGGCGGTCCCGCTTCTTATCAAGCGCTGCAATTGGCCGCTAACTCAAAACGACGCGAGCCGGAGCTGCTGCGTTCGACCGCGAGTGGCCGAAAGCTCGAGCCTCGACGCAGTGGATCGTTGATGAGCGATCGCAATACATTTTATGAAGTAAAGTCTGAGGCAGATCCTGATAGCGATGGTTGTTGACTACCTTATATTAAGGTGGAATATTGCAATGGTGGATGATCATCTCGCAAACAGTGCGCAATTCGCGAAATACAATATTTGTTTCTCTAATATGTTATCATTGTTCTGAAATGTGACGATCATATGTGGCAGCATTTATGAAGACATGACTTGCAAATAGTAGTCAACATATGCGTCGTTGAAGTACTCTACTGTCCTTTAGTATTTACCGAAAGTAAAAGTCAACCGGATTTATCTATCAGCGCCGATTTCCTCACTAGATGTCGTTGTTGTAATTGTAGCGGCTTTCCTCTCAAATTTTGATTTACTTCTCGAAAGTTATTATTGAATAATCTATATGTACATCCATACCGTGAATTCACACAACAAAAACGAATCAAATGACTGATAGTCAATCGCGAGAGCACGATAACATAGCAAACTTCATATTCAATTTGCATGTACCATCTCGCTTCTGATTGGTATTGGCAATCGTGTACAATCATTTGCCGCATCAATGCTACTTATCGCTATTGATTCCTCTGTGATCACAGTTGCTGTCACTCAGAGTTACAGACATCACTAGCGCTACTGCCTCTCCACAGCGTGTGAGCCGTTGCTATCCTGCAGAAACGCACATACACGTCTACTCCAACGTACATTCGCACTCGACATCGACGTGGTAATTTCCATGTGCTGCAAAGAGTCAGATGTTTGGGCTCTTCTAACTTATATCTACCAATAATATACAACAGTGTAAATTGATTAATGATGTAATTTTAGCAAAAACATGAGCGAGTCATCATATGATGCACTTACAATTTGACTGCTCTACGGCTAAGTGTATGGCCATGCGATCTAATGCATCGTCAGAAAGGACATAAACGAACAATGCTGCGTAAGTAATGTATACAATGACAAAATGAAACAGTGAGAGCCAAACTCAGAGTTGGTGAAAATGATATAAATCGGAGGTAGTTTTACTTTTTTGGACACGACAGTCTTTTCGTTACTGATTTTTAGTTGACTGGACGGTCAGTATAAATTAAAAATGTTTTATTTACTGCTTACTGGGTCAGCGTGTTGTGTTCAAATTAAGGCGACCACGCAGTGGGCGACAATCACTGTGTACGAGATCTGTACAACAATACCAACCTCATTTATATTTGTATATATCGAGATGCTATTGATACACTCATTAGCAAATAAACAACCTTGTATATATAAAACTGTATGTTTTTGGTAGACTCATTCGCTTATTTGCATACTAATAAAACCATGTTGTGCTAACACCTGCTCTTTTTGATGTATATTGTTAATTTTGATTTAATGAGCAAATAGCTGTACATATATTTTAACAGAGTATTAATATAATATTTGCGTCTTCGACACTGTCGAGATATGTTCCCGCTCTCTATTTTGCGATCGCCTGATCAAAACGTCGATTTGCAATGTGGTGGACCTTGCGGTGCGATCGACGAAGCGACACACGCGCAGATACGGATCCGCACTCGAGCGTGCCACAAGTCCAATCGTGGTTCACTGTCTGCATGCGCTCAGGTATGCCATCAAAGACATCAAAGGTGGTGCGATGGAATGAATGCTGTTCGACGTGACATGATGTCATGAAACAGGGTTTGTCGAAAGACGATGTCCAAAAACAAATGCTGCTTGTTTGTGTCAAACGATCAGAGTATAGTGAATTCCTGCTTATTTGCATCCCTCGCTGATTTATCGCACTATCGCGCAAGCACATTGTGTTTCCCTGCATTACAGCACTATCGCAGTTGAAGTGAAGGACGCAATCCTCATCATCCTTCCCAGCTCATACTCAAACGCAGATAAAGCTGCTTCAACGCATCGACAGAGAAGCAAAAAAAGAGTCGGGCAAAAGTGTGCCCGCAAAATCGCAGAGAGCAGCTCAGCTCAGTTGGGAAGTCGCCGCGCACGTGTCGTTGCTGTGCTCGTTGTTGTCGCTGTCGCCGCTCGCTGATCGATCGACGTAGCGCGAACACGCACGCACACACGCACGCCGCTCGACAGTCACGCTCTTCCCCCTTCCTCTTCTTCCTCTTCTTCCCCCTCCATCTTCGTCCCTCCCCTCGACCCTGCCCTCGCAAGCATGTCGCACCCGCGCGTCGTCATCGCACCGTCGAGTGCGCTGCCGACGTACGATCGGTTTGCGCCCAAGCGCGCGGGCCCTGTCGACGTCTCGAGCCTGAGCATCGCGCAGCGACTCGTGCTCGAGAACAAGCAGCGCGCCGCTGCGAGCCAGCGCCGCCGCAGTACGCTCGAAGTCGCGAAAGCGCTCGAGCAAGCACCGGTCGAGATTGGCGCGCAGATCTGGATCCCCGACCCCGAGCGCGTGTGGCGCATCGTCGAAGTCGTCAAGATCGACGAGCGCGCTGTCGGCGCGAAAGACGGCGGCGGCAGCAGCGTCGTGCTGACGGTGACCGGCCGCTATGGACAGGAGACGCTCGACTTGCGCGACATTGGCGACATCTACAAGGTGAACCCGCGCGTCGTGGACGACATGACCGGGCTCTACTACATCCACGAAGCCGGGATTCTCGAGAATTTGTATGCGCGGTCGAAGCCCGAGAACCTGCGGCCGTACACGCTCATGGCGAACGTGCTCATTGCCGTGAACCCGCTCGTGCGCGTCGTCGAGCCAAAGGTCACGGACTACATCAAGACGCAGATGGGCGAGCGCGCGCCGCATCCGTACGCGATCGCCGAAGTCGCGTTCCAGCAAATGGCGCTGCGCGAACCGGCGCAGTGCCAGTCGATCGTGATCTCGGGCGAGTCGGGCGCCGGGAAGACCGAGACGTCGAAGATCGTGCTGCGATACCTTACGTCGCGCGAACACTTAGCGACGTCCACCAAAGCTGTTGTATCGGACACGAGCAGCAGCAGCAGCCAGCAGCTAGCGATCGAACTCGACAAGCGGCTGTGGGACACGAACCCGATCCTCGAAGCGTTTGGCAATGCGAAGACGCTGCGGAACCACAACTCGTCGCGCTTTGGCAAGTTCATGAAGCTCCAGTTTCTGCCAGAGCGCAACACACTCACGGGCGCGTTCATCGAGACGTACTTGCTCGAGAAGTTCCGCGTCGTCGCGCAGATCCCAGGCGAGCGCAACTTTCACATCTTTTACTTTCTACTCGCAGGCGCAACGGACGCTTTAGCTGCAACGCTGCAGCTCGCACCGCCGCAGACGTTTGCGTACCTGAACCAGAGCGGCTGCTTCACGGACCCGAACGTCGACGACGAGCTGCTGTTTGACGAAGTCGTGAGTGCGCTTGCGACTGTTGGCATTGACGCGGCGCTCCAGACCGAAGTGTGGCAGATCCTCGCAGGGCTTCTCCATCTTGGCAACATCCGCTTGACCGACCGCGAGAGCGCCGAGGGCGACGTGAGCGAAGTCGCGCCGGACGGCATTGCTGCGCTCGAGGCCTGTGCGACACTCCTTGGCGTCGACAGTGTTGGACTGCGACGCGTGATCACGGAGCGCGAGATCTCGACGCGCGACGAGACGTTTACGATCCGCCGCACGGCCAAAGAGGGCGGGTACGTCCGCGACGCGGTCGCCAAGTCGGTCTACAACCTCCTGTTCAAGTGGATCGTCGACAAGATCAACAAGTCGCTCGGCCACGGCGCGAGCTCGCTGCCGTTCATCGGCGTGCTCGACATCTTTGGCTTTGAGTCGTTTGACGTGAACGACTTTGAGCAATTGCTCATCAACTTTGCGAACGAAGCGCTCCAAGCGACGTTCAACCAGCAGGTCTTCATTGCCGAGCAGGAGCTCTTTGCGGCCGAAGGCATTGACGTCGGCAAGATCATCTGGCCCGACAACCGCGAGTGCATCGACTTGATCTCGCTCAAGCCGAGCGGCATCCTCCCGCTCCTCGACCAAGAGGCGAAGACACCGAAGCCAACCGACGAGAAGTGGAACGCAGTGCTCCACAAGACGCACAGCACGCACCCGCACTTCCTCGCGCCGCACGAGAAGGACAAGAAGTTTGTGTTCATCGTCAAGCACTTTGCGACGCGCGTGCCGTACACAATCGGGAACTTTATCGACAAGAACAACGATACGATCCCAAAGGACCTCGAGGACTTTGTCATGACGAGTCGCTCGGCGCTCGTGAAGCAGCTCTTTAGCGGTGACAGTGTTGGGGCGGCACCTGGCAGCAGCGGTGCACTGGCAGCGAGTCGCTTGAGCAAGCAGAGCGTCTCGGCCAAGTTCTGCGACCAGATGCAGGACCTCGTGAGCACGCTGAACGCAACGCGGTGCAACTTTGTGCGGTGCATCAAACCGAATCCGACGATGACGGCTGGGACGTTTGACCACGGCTACGTCGTCGACCAGCTCCGGTGCACCGGCATGCTCGCAACGTGCGAGCTGCTCAAGGTCGGTTTGCCGACGCGTGTGTCGTACGACGAGATCTGCCGCATCTACAAGCCCGTGCTGCCGCCGTCGGTCATCCCGATGTTCAACCAGTACAACGACCGGACGTTCACGGAAGCCGTGCTCTGGTCGTTCCGTGTCGACCCGGACGCGTACCGCCTCGGCCGCACGAAGGTGTTCTTCAAGACCGGCAAGATCGCACTGCTCGACGCATTGCTCAAGGTCGACATGGCCAAGATGGGGCCGTGGATTGTAGCGCGCTTGCGCAAGTGGATGGCGCGCCGCCGCTGGCGCTACGCGATGGCGAAAGTCGTTGCGCAGCGCGCATTCGTGTGGCTCCTCGACGAAGTGCGTCGCCGTCGCGCAGCGATCCTCAAGATGCAGGCCGTGATGCGCATGTTCGCGATCCGCAAGCACTTTATCCGCTTCCGCAACGCGCACCGCAACAAGATGCGGCGCCAAGCGCTTGCGCGCAAACGCCTGCGCGCAGCTGCACGCGCTGTGATGGCGGCGAACGCGTTCACGGCATTGCTCCAGCAGGTGCGTGCGCGTCGTGCCCAGCAGTTTGCGAAGCAAAACAAAGCAGCGGTTGCGATCCAAGCGATCGTGCGCGGCAAGCTCGGCCGCAAGAAAGCGGATCGGCGCCGCGTGCAGCTCGCTGAAGCCGTGTTGCGCAAGCGGCTGCAGGACGAAGCAGCGGCCGCAGCGCGTGAGAAACAGAAGAGCGCGGCGCGGCGCTGGAAGACCGCGTACTATGCACTCGCAGCGCAGCGCGTGTTCGTCGCGCGGCTCCAGCACATTCGCAAGACGCGCGCAGCCGTTGAGGAAGCGAAGCGCCGCGCCGAAGAGCAGCGTTTGCTCCAACTTCAGCGCGAAGAGGACGAGCGACTGCGTTTGCTCCAGGCGCAGAAAGACGAAGACGAGCGCCAGCGCTTGCTCGCCGCTAAGCGCGTTGCCGCTGCCGTTGTGATCCAGCGCGCTGTGCGCCGCTCCGTTGCGCGCGAAGACGCGAA
Source organism: Globisporangium echinulatum (assembly GCA_023336405.1). NCBI lineage: Eukaryota > Oomycota > Peronosporomycetes > Pythiales > Pythiaceae > Globisporangium > Globisporangium echinulatum. The sequence continues at coordinate 18,403 of JAADWX010000349.1, read as the reverse complement.
GCGCCAGGCCGTGCTCAGTCGCGCACAAGCCGCGTCGCTCGCTGCTGCGCTTGCGGCGGAAGAAGCGGCGCGTGCGGCCGAGGCCGCGTCGTTTGCAAACGAGGCCGAAGCCGACGCGTTCCGCCGCCTGAATGCGCTCGAAGAGGCGAAGCGCGCCGCCGTGCCGACCGGGACGCTCGGTGCCGTCGGTACTGCCGGTGCTGTTGGTGGCGCGTACGCGGCCACGCACGGTACGCTCGGATCGGTGCAGCCAACGCCCGCTGTGAGCGGCCAAGCCGGCGAACTCGGTGCGGTCGGGTCGGTCGGTGTTGCCGGTGCGCTCGTGGGCCAAGAGGCGCTCCAGAACGCCGACCTGAGCTGGATGGCGACTGACGCCACCAAAGTCGAGGGCGAGGCCGTTGCTGGTGCAGCTCTGCACGACGAGCAGCTCGCGCAGGCTGGGCGCGACCTGTTTGGCGAAGGCGGCGAAGTGCCACAGGGGCCGCTCATGTCGGCCGACGACGACAACCTCGTGAACCCGGTGCAGCAGATCCAGGAGTTCCCGACCGGGCCGCCGATCCCGTACAAGGGTGGCATCCTCACGTGCACAATGCTCGGACATCGCAAGCAGCAGGACGAGAACTGGGGCGACGAGTACACCGAGTACGTCCTCCGCATCACGTGGGGCCGCGACATCCTCGAGCAGTCCAAGACTGCGTGGCTCGTCGGTGGGCGCTACAATGACTTTAACGCGCTCCACCAAGAGCTCAAGGCTGCGGCATCGGGCCGTCGCGGCAAGCGCGCGCCGTGGTTCCCGCGGTTCCCAAAGCGCCATCCGTTCTCGTCGTTGATCGGGAAGAACAAGCAGGAGAAGTTTTTGATCAAGCGCGAGAAGGAGATGAACCGGTACATGACACAGGTGCTCACGCAGATGCCCGATGCGCTGCTGAACGTCCACATGGACCGGTTCCTCAACTTGACGCTGCGCACGCGCGACATTAGCGAGCGCGAAGCGTACGCCGAAGCGCGCAAGCGCTGGGAAGAGGAGGAGCGCGAAGCGCTGGCGAATGCGGCCGAGGCCGAGCCGCTGAACGACGCCGACCTCCAGGAAGTCGAGCAGCTCGTGCACCAGCTGCTCCAAAAGATCATCTTTGCAGCCGGCGACGTGCGGCAGGACACGGAGCTCCAGGAGATGATCCACGCAGTCAAGGTGCTCGCGCCGCGTGTCGCAGCGTCGGCGCAGATCGGTGGCCACGTGAACGTCGAGCTCATTCCACTGGCGATGCAGCTCCAGGATGACATCCAAGACGCGTTCAACCAGTACCACGACACGCTGCTGGCGCTGCGGCTCGGCCAGGACCTGAACTAGGTCAGTAAGGCTAGGGTGAGTGTTGGGTGTTGGGTGCTGGTGCGAGTACTGGTGGCAACCGCCGTCCTCGGAACGAACGAGACAGCGGCTGACCAGTTGACAACCAATCGTATGCACACCAGCAAGCACCACCTTGACGGTTCATTCGGCCTGTTGACCCAGCACTCCACGACACGCCCGCATATCGCAAACCTCTACGACCCGATTGACCCATATGCATATGTTGAGCACCTGTGAATAGCGAGCGAGCCACATGATGCGCAGATGACGACAACGTCGCACCCGTTGTATGCTCACTCGCAGTCGGAGCGCTGCATTGGTAGATTGAATACAGCTGCACTGCGTCGCCGATTTGTGTACATCTTACGATGCGTATTCGTAACACCAGCATTTTCTGCATTCTCCTACGACCTGCTGCTGCTGCTGCGCCTAACCGACACGACCAAGCCACCACGAGGACAACAAGCCAGCATGAGTGACGACGAGCGTAAGAGTGGCGAGGTATGTATCCACATCAAAACCTGTTCAATTGATGTAGAATGCAATTTTATTATTTAGAATATGCAATTTAAATGTGCTCACCTCTGAAAATGACAATCTAAAACTTGGAATTCGACATGTTCCTCCTGATTAATTAAAAAAATCCTAAATTTTATCTTATCACATACTGAAGCCAAGTCAAATTGTATCTGATTGTATACTGTTTGTCAAATATTACGGAACATGTAGAGACGAACACTTTTTTGCTAAAAATGGTCTGATTCGACATGTTCCTGTCTCATCTCAGATTGTAAAGAATGTACATACTGAAATCTAGTCAAACGTTGCTCTTATTCATATTGAAGTCGGAACATGTAGAAATTCGCAAATTCAGGTACTAATTACGATACCTGAATTGCTGAACCTGCATATCTACAAATATATGCAGGTTTAGCACCTTTTTATGTTAAATATTCTTGTTGTTTACCTGTATGTAGTCAATATGTAATGCAAAAAATGTAATCTGTTTTTGGTTCAAAGCGCTGGCGACAGTGTCTCATGCAGCAAATCACTGAGCACAAATAAATAATTATTTATCTATTGAATTAATTGGATGATACATCATTTACATATTAATATAAAGAATAATGTATCATTCAGTTGTACATTTACAGCTCAAACAATTACCATTTGCTCTTCCAGCAAAACACGCGTCGTCACTTTAAAACTCGAGCTGATCATCATGGCGTCGCTGAACGTGCCGTGGCTCGCGAAGCTGCGTCGCATGGACGCGTACCCGAAGACAATCGAGGAGTTCAAAGTGCGCACGATGCAGGGCGGAATGTGTGCGTAGCCTCGTGCTGGATGTGCTGCATGCTGCTATCTGCTCGCGTGCCGCCACTGCGAGACGCACAGGATCGCACTAACGACATCGCACTAACGACATCGCGCACGTGTGCAACCAGTCTCGCTGCTCGCATTTCTCTTCATCTCGCTGCTGCTCGTGTCGGAAGTGCGCTACTACTTCACAGTGGTGCGTCCTGCCGTGTGTCTGACTGCCGTGGGCATGCGACGTATGTGCGTAGCTGGCGCACCCACGCCTGCACTTTCGACCTTGCTCACGTTCATGCTCGCGCCATTGTGCGTGCGTCTCTGTGTGTTGTCTGTGCGCATGACTGACAGGACACGGTCGACAAGATGATGGTCGACGGCCGACGCAACCACCTCGTGCCGATCAACTTCCACATCGAGTTCCCTCGGTGCGTCGTCTTGTGCAAGTCTATGTGCGTCGTCTTGTACAGATGTGTGGGTGGATCTGACACTGTCGTAACGTCGTAGCATGCCGTGTGCTGTCGTCGCGGTCGAGTCGTCCGACATGTCGGGCGCTGTGCAGACCGACATCCTGCACGACATCTCCAAGGTCGCGATCGACTGGGACGGCAACGTGCTGCAGGCGTCCATGTCCGACCGGGTACGCACACGCATACGTGCGTACACATATACACGCACGCGCAAGCGGGTTGCAACCGACAGACACGAAGTTGCTCACTACGTGCTCTGGCGCAGATGGGCGGCGCGCTGACGAACCACACTGACCTGCACGAAGCGAGCGAGCGGTGCGTCGCTCTATGGGGTAGCAACTGCGTGTTGCGTGGACTTTTTGACTAACAAGTGGCGAAACGATCGACGGACGCCGCATGCGGCTATGCTCCAGACCTGCGTGTGGGAGCTGCTACAGCGCGGGGACAGAGGGCCAGGTGCGATGACTGCTGTCTTTTGTTTGTTTGTTGTCTGTTGTTTGTTGTTGTTTCTTGCTGCAAAACGGCTTACAACACGGTTGGTTGCATCGCTGCAGTGCTGTAACACGTGCGACGAAGTGAAAGCTGCGTACGCGAGTCGGAACTGGCAGTTGCCGAGCTTCCATACGATCACACAGGTACGTCTGTGACGACAGCAGTCAGCTGATAGCTAGTTGTGTCGCGCCTTGCGTCACGCATGGAAAGGTTACAACACGACGCTCACACCCATGTGCGCGTGCTTGTGCGTTGCTAGTGCCAAGAGGCGGCGATCGAGACGATCTTGCGGGGCGAAGTGCGCGAGGGCTGTCGCGTGAGCGGCTCGCTCTTCGTGTCCAAGGTGCGGCTGTGGTGCAGCTGTGCAACTGCGCTGCTGTTAGTGTGGAGAAGTTTGCTCACTCGCTCGCTCACTCGCTCGTGGCTGCAGGTCGCTGGGAAAGTGTACTTTGCGCCGTCCAAGTTCTTTCGCAACGGCTACCTCTCGCCCAAGGACCTCGTCGACGCGACGTTCAAGGTCTTTGACACGTCGCACACAATCCTCGCGCTCTCATTCGGCGAGCACTTTCCTGTTCGTACGCCTGTCAATCGATCGGTCGTATGCGTTGAGTGTTACTGGCTCTCGCACGACATGGACTCACGACTACGACGCCATGTGTTGTCTGCTTCTATCAATAGGACATGAAGAACCCGCTCGACCGGCGCCAGAAGCTGCTGAACAACAATGCGCGCGGGTCGTTCCAGTACTTCCTCAAGGTGTGCACTCGCGTCGTTGGCTGCTGCTGTTGAGACACAACTCTTCGGCACACAGACACCTTCTCACACTGTTGGTGTCGCTGTTGGTCTGTCTGCCTTGCAGGTCGTGCCGACCGAGTACGCGTACCTCTCGGGTCTCAACATCGTGACGAACCAGTTCTCCGCAACCGAGCACTTTCGCGAACTCACGCCCACAAGCGAGAAGGGACTCCCGAGTGCGTCTCTATCTGTCTGTATCTGCGTTGCTGGATGTGCGTGCGTGTACGTATGCTTACTCTTATGCTGCGTCGTGCATTTGGATGTGCTGCAGTGGTGTCGTTTGCGTACACGTTCTCGCCCATTATGTTTCGCATCGAGGAGTTCCGCAAAGGCTTGCTCCAGTTCCTCACGAGCGTCTGCGCGATCGTCGGCGGCGTCTTCACGGTGCGTGTTATTGTGCATATGTGCATAGGTGTATACGTTTGCGAACGCAGCCATGGCAGCAAGTGTCTCACTTGTCTCGCATGGTTGTGCGTGTTGATTGGCCGATTTAGATCATGGGTATCATGGACTCGCTCGCGTTTGCGGTGCTCAACAAGGTCTCGAGCACGCCACTGTCGATGTAGCGAGTCAGCGTATACGACGATGCGCTCCGCTTGCTTGTGTAGGCTGCGAAAAGAGCGAGCGGCAAGAGGCACGATGTGGAGTTCTCAGAGCGACTAGATTGAAAGTTGACAACATTGTTTGGGCAATTTCACCATTGCGTACTAGCGTTGGCAACATTTGAATGTGAGGCATATCTGAAACATTAAATGTGACTACAGTTTGTGATATTTGATCGATTGCGTCTAAATTTGGACGACGTCGTTTGAGCTCAGAGCTCTTGAAGCTCACATCGCAACTTGCTCGGACGATGGCAACGACAACAACGACGACCGCTGCAGCGCACGATGCGCTCGCGACAGCAATGGTGCCGTCATTGTCGCCTGAGCTCTGGAACTTTGCTGTCATCGTGATCGTGTGCAGCCTCATCGGCTGGCTCATGCGGCTCACGCAGCACTGCCTCACGCTCGTCGACGTGCGCTTCGCTGCAAAGTCAAACGCAGTACGTCGCCTTCCTTCCTCTTTCTATCTGTATAACTACGTACAACTGCTGCGAGTCGACTGCTCACGCGTGTGCAATCGCCAGGTCCTGCATCTCCGAGACCTGGGGCCAAGGTGCGTCGCCGTGTCTGTTTCTCAGTGGCGTCACGCATACACGTGACCCATGCACCTATCACACTAACGTTTGCTCTCTGTCCCATTGCCCCAATCACCCAACCACCCATATATACCATTTCTAGTCTCCTCGTGCTCGAACACGCCACGGTGCGGCACTTTGAGCAGCTCGCGCGCACCAAGTCACACGAGACGTCAGCGCCAATGGCGACCGTGCGCATCCCGTTCGAAGTCCCAACTGCATCGCTCGCTGTCTCGCGAGTGCTGTCGCCACTGCCATTCAACGCTGCAGCCAGCGAACCATCGCTGCGGCTGTCGTTTACTATACGCACGCGCACTGCGTGCCTCGTGCAAGTGCTCTGGGGAGTCCACGTCGACGCGCTCGTCGAGCGCTTTGCAACATCGACGCAGTCACATACAAGTCCGCGGTCGCATATGAGTCCGCGCAGTCCCATGGCAGCACTGCGGCACCACCTGTCGCCACGCACGACGAGCGTGCGACAGCGTGCCGTTGAGCTGCCGACGCTGCTGTCGCTCGCGCGCCGGCAGACGCGGCGCCACCGCCTCGACGACAGCAACCACGACAGCAACGACACTGTAGATGAGCGCGCGCAGACCGTTGCAAGCACCGGTGTCTCGCTCACGCATTTCGTGCGTAGTGGCAGCTTCCAGAGCGCGTCGCCGTGCGAACGGTCCGTTGGCTACAGACCACAGTCTCTGTACTGTGATGGCTACATGTCACTCATACAAAGTCACTAACGCGAATGACTCGTATATAATGGCTACTACGACCAGGTTTGACGCGTGGGGCGACCACGAAGTCGTCGCGGAGATGCCGCGCAGCAGCTTCGCTGGTCCAGTCGAAGAGATCCAATCGCTGTTTACGGAAGTCGAGAGCGACATCCCGACCAACGCAGCACCTTCTTCGTCGGTATCGGTGCCATTGACAGCGTCAGTAGTCACTGAGTCGGAGCCGCGGTACAGCGCGGTCGTACTCATCAGCACACTCGAGGGCGGAGCGGAATCGTCAAGTGCCAAGTCGCTCGACGCCAACACAGTCGTGTGCCAGTGCGTCGCGATCGACTTGCTGCCGACGCCCGTGCGCGCCGAGCGGTTCAACCCTGTGGTCGTCAAGCGCTTGACAGTCACGCGCGTTGGCGTGTTTGTACAGCAGGAGATCTTTGGTCGCACGGAGTCGGAAGGGGGCGAGTGCGTGATCTGCCTCGAAGGCGAACTTGTAGCTGCGCTGCTGCCGTGTCGCCACCTGTGCGTCTGCCGCGCATGTCTCCGTGAGATCGATCGGTGTCCGATCTGCCGCGCCAAGTTTTCGACCTACGCGTGCTTTGCAGACGAGCACAAGGGCGGTAGTGACGCGACAAGTAGCGACAGCGTCGAACTCAAGGTCGTCTGACGATGTCGTGCAAATGACATGCGCGACTGACCCACTCGGGGGTTATACGTTGCGCGGTAGACGCATGTCAATGCACACTTTACATGATCCACTCGAGAGCGTCACACATGAGCTTGTGATTGAGATCACGTTGATACACGCAGATGTCTAAGCACAGTGTACGTGGATTTGAGCTTTCAGGTACATGCCTTTTTTAGTATCAATGACGAATGCATCCTATATTAAGTCGAACCATTTTGAGTGATTTGATGGCTGTTAGTGCAAAAGAGTGCTAAACTGATTTTGGTTTGGTAAGTGGTCCACATAACTTAATGACAAGAAATTCGAGCTTATGTATCTCCCGATCTACACACGAGTGTGGACGCGAGCCTGCGCACCACCACTCGGGCTGTCAGTGCGTCCGTCAGCTGCGCGCGTCGCGACAACGTCTCATTTGTGTGCAAGTGCTTGCTCGCCCGCTATATCTCTGTGAAGGCACGCGCATCTAAATCCACTGAACAATGGACGCTGCAGCTACGATGCGCGACAACGACGACTACAGCGCACTCTCGTTCGCCGAGACGAGCGAGATGTACATGGCGGCAGGCGTCGTTGGCGTGCTTGTGAACCTGCTCGTGCTGCTCTCGTACGTCTTTGTGCCAAACATCAAAGCGCAGCACCCGGCAGCAGACATTGTCGTGTGGCAGGTCGCGTGCGGACTCATGCTCGCGCTCGGCTTTGTCGTCGCTTACGTTGTCGAAAGCGTGGTGCGTGCGTGCGTGCGTGCGTGTTGTTGCTGCTGTTGCTAGCGATCTTGTATGTGTTTGCATATGTGTATGTGCGTCACAGCCACTCATACACGTCGTGTCTCTCTCTCTCGACTGCACACAGCACAACAACTGCGCGTTCATGGGGCCGTACAACCAGGTGCGTCCTTTAGACATGCTGGGTAGATGCGTGACGCCATGCACTCACTCTCTCTGTCTCTCTCTATATCTACTGTCGCAGTTCTTCCTCTTTGCAAGCGCGGGGTGGTACCTCATGCTCTCGCTCGACCTCTTCGTCGCGCTCGTGAACCCGTGGATGGGCTACAACTGCAAGTCCTGGACGTACCACACGATGTACGTCCTGACCTATTCATTTATATCGGCATTCACTCATTTATATCCACACGCACTTATATCCGCACATTCACTTGCAATTACCATTACTAGTGTCTGGGGTTTCAGCGGCGTCTCGGCGCTCGTTGTGTACCAGCACCGGCTCTATGGCGTCTCGGCACTCAATCTGTGCTGGCTCGCACGCACATCGGCAGCTGCCCACGTGAACCGCGCGAACTGGCTCTTTCTGTTTGGTGCACTGCTTGCAATCTTTGCGCTGTCGCTCAGCGTCCTACTGTTTGCGAGCTTCCGGTTCGTGCGGCGGCAGCTCGACGTGACGTACCGAGCCAAGCGGCGGAACCTGTTGCAGTACTACCGGTACCTCCTGATCTTTGGCGGCTACTGGAGCGCGTGCGGTGCGCTCTACTACACGAGCTATCGCCAGGCGTTTGCTGGTGACTTTGCGGAACGCGTTGAGACGGCGTTCATCGCAGCGTTTGGGTCGTACCCCGTGCTGCTGCTCGTTGTCTGGGTGCTCAATACCGAGTTGTACCAGAATCGATCGAGTGAGAACGCCCTGCCGCGGGTTGGTAACAACACTGTACCGCCTACTAGTAGTAGTGGGAATGATGCAGCAGCAGCGAGTACCGAGCACTTTAGTGCGGCGCTCCGCAAAGACCTCATGCGATACACAACCGCTGGCATCTGCTGCAGTCTCCACGAGCCACTCGCAACTGGCGCTACGACCTCAACTGGTGCCGAGAGCCTCAAGTCGCCACTGCTGCTGAGTCGCTCGCGTGCAAACTCGCTCGACCGCCACGCGTTTGCAGCGCTGCACATCGATGGCGAGAACGGCGCAACGTCCACGTCGGCTGCGCAGCTCTACAGCGAGAAGAAGCGGCTCGCCACGACGGTCTACAATACCGAGTTTCGGTTCTACGAGAAGCTCGGGTTCACGGACTACGCGCCGCGCGTGTTTGAGCACATCCGCGACGTCTGCGGCATTGAACCGGCAACGTACGCGCAGTCGTTTGCCGACACGCTGCTCGAGCGCGCGTCCGAGGGCAAGTCCGGTATGCTGTTCTACTTTACGAGCGACCGGCGGTACCTCGTCAAGACGATGACGAAATGGGAGCACTCGTTCTTGCTGCGCGTCCTGCCGCTGTACCACCAGTACATCCTCAAGCAACCGCAGTCGCTGCTCTGTCGCTTCCTCGGGTGCCACTCGATGCAGCTCCCAGTCGGCTGGAACAAGATGTTCTTTGTCGTGATGGAGAACGTCTGTCCGGACGGTCCCGTCGACGAGCGCTACGACCTCAAAGGCATCTTTGACGAAACGAATCAGCAGCGATTGCTGCTTGAACAACTGCGTGCACCAACGCCGCGCTGGGACCAACGTCGCAGTAGTCGTGCGTTTGCGCCTAGTATCGCTAGTGCTGTTAGTAGCAGTAGTAACCACAGTGACGACGATGTTGAGGATTCAGACAGCGACGCCAAGCCGTATGTCTTAACAGAGCACGAGCCGCTACTGCGGCGCAGCTCGCGCTCGGCGCTGCGGCACGACACGGACTTTGTCTCGCGCCGCGCGTCGCTCCGCGTGAACGCTGTGACGCGCGCGAATTTACTCGCACAAGTGACGCGCGACTGCGGCTTTCTCCAGGAGCTCGGGATCATGGACTACAGCTGTTTGCTCGGGATTCGGCACGTCGTTGGCGCGCCGCTCGATGCCCATGCGCTCGATACGCTCGCGCACAACGCGGTTGTCTCCGAAGATCAGCGCACGGTGTACTACCTCGGGTTTGTCGACATTCTGCAGCACTACAACTTTGGCTGGAAGGTTCAGCACTGTCTACTGTCGGCCGTGCTCGACCGGCGTCGCATCACAGCGCTGCCGCCGGCCGAGTACGCGCTGCGGTTCCTCAGTTTTATTCACGAGTACTTGCTGCGCGACCCGGATGCCGCGAACAAGCGGTCGTACGGCAGCATTGGGTGCTCGCCGCCGCAGTCACTCACGATCGATCGCGACGTGCCGCCGGTTTAGTGTAGGCAGCGAATCGGTCAGCCAGTGTGTCGAATGTGACTACTATGTGTGAGTGAGTGTGTACATCGAGATGTCTTAGGAGGTCGTGAGAGGTAATGAGAGATCGTGAGAGTCGAAGTCATCGAGTATCCGAGATGACTTGAAAAGTGGCAGCGAGTGTGTATACGTGTGTGGTATAAGTGTAAATCCAAGAGGTAGTGAGGTAGTGAGAGGTAGCGAACGGTAGTGAGAGGTCATGAGAAACCGTGATAAATCCGAAATAGTGGTCGTTGTCAGCTATGTGATAGTGTAACGTTTGTCTATCGGTCTAGTGTTGACCATCGCTCATGACATGGAGACTGACGAGCTGCAGCAGATGCTCAATGAGCTCTGCGCCGACCTGTTCGTCGAGCGCGCGGCGGCAGCTGACGCCTGCGCGATCCTGCACTCACTCGCGACTCTCGCACAGACGTTCCCAGCCGCACAGCGCGTGCTCGGTCGCTCGCTCGCAGCACCACCTTGCCATGTCGGTAGCAACAGCAGCAATGCGTCAGCACTCGACTCGCGTGTTCCAGTAACGAGCGCTCCGACACTCGCAGCACTCGCAAAGCGCTTCCTATACGCGCGCGAGACGGCGAGCGGTGCGATCGCATTGCTTGCAGCACTGGCGCGCGCCAACCCACGCAACCAGCAGCGCATTGTGCATAGCGTCGCGGGTGTCATTGTGACACGATCGCTACCACAGGATGAGCAGCGCGCAACGGTGTTTGACGCCGGCAAGATCAAGAAGCGGACTGCAAAGCACCGCGACGCACGGCATGTACAGCTATACGTGCTCACAGTGCCCGACAGCGTCAAGCACGAGTTTCGCAAGTGGCGTCAGCGGCAGCGAGCGCTTCAGCACCACCGCCTTCCGAGTGGCGTGCCACCAGCGCACGGTGGCGTGCCACAGCCATGTCTCTGCAACGACTGTCTCGGACTCGAGCAGTTTTTGCCGACGTGGCGTCTGCACTTCGAGGACCTCGCTCGGTGGCGCATCGATGGCGACGACGAGCAGCGCGTCGACCCGACTGCGCAGCCGCAAACTGGTGATATCGCATATAGCGAGCGTCCGACGCTCTCGACGAGCGCGTTCCTCCAGGTCTTCCTCGACGACTTTCAGCTCTGCGAGCACCACACAGGCGTGTCGAGCAACGACACACTGCCGTCAGTAGCAGCAGCAGCTACAAACGAGCAGCAATTGCGCGACAGCAAAGGCACCAGCAGTGGTGGCACAGTGTTCTACTTTGTACGCACGGACGTTCAGACTACGACTGACCCAAAGCCGTTGCCACCGCCAACGTTCGACCCGCTACTGCACATCTGTGCGCTTGCGCTCTCGCCGACTGTCGCTACTGTGGCGCAGCCGACGCGACCGCTACGTTCACCCAGCAGCAGCAGCAGTAGTAGTAGTAGTAACAGCAGTAGCAGTGCTGACTGCAACAAGCAGCTACTGACAGGAAACGCGACTGCGTTTGCTGCGGTTGAGAACCGCGTGCTGCTGTTTGAAGGTCGCACCGACATCATGCGCTGCAACCACCAACGCGACACACCTGCGACGCACACGTCGTCAACTGCGCTTGCGTGTGGCGCTCGCATTGCGCGCTTCGTGCAGCGCGTCGTAGCGTTCGATAAATCTGCGTCTATGACGAGAAGCCGCCTCGACGACGCACTCATGGAGCTTTTGAGTGACGACGACAGTACCAGCGAGAGCGCGTCTGATTTGCAGCCGCTCGACCGCGACGTCCTCGCATCTGTTCTGCGCTTCCTACACAGCAGCGACGAAGTCGCAGTCGACACACTTGTCCAAATCGTCACAGCGCAGCAGCGTCCAAGTGTGAGCCACGTCAGTCAAGACGACGACAACGGTGTCAACAGCAGCGAGGCAGCAGCAACGTTACCGGACACGAGTCGCTGCAATGGCGACCACACGCTGCGCAACGCAACAGTGTCGATCGTCGCGTGTGTCGCCACGCAGACGCTCACAGTGCGCTGCTCAAGCGCAGTCGAGAGCGACGATAATGACACCATCGATGACACGCTACGTACAGTAGTCTTTGCTGCAACGATCCCGCGCGCACGGCTCGGCCTGCAGCTCCATGGCGCAGCCGACGCACTTGCACTGCTCTGCGCCAGTGATGACGAGCTCCAGATGCTCGTCGCTCGCTGTCGTGTGTGCGACTGCAGCGATGCGCTAACGCTGGACGATGCCGAAGACGGCGACAAAGACATCGAGACTGACGCGTTCGTGCTCCGTCGGCTGCTGCTGCCGCCACTCGATACTCCCGACCTCGACGTAGCGAGTAGCGATACCGACTATATCGACGACGAACAGCAGCAGCAGGCGAGTGCGCGAGCATCTCCATCCACTCTGTCTACACACACAGTCGTGCCTGGGCTCTCGCCGTCACTCGCGACTGCGCTCACACGCCTCAACGCGCTTGTACGTCAAGCAGCAAGCGCTACAACCACGCGCTCGGCACTCGCGACCAAGTTTGCAGCTGCGCTATCGTCGCTCATCCAGCGCTGCGACGCGCGCATTCGCGTCCTTGCAAGTGGCGGCAGCAGCAACAACAGCTCGGACGCGCATCGTCGCGCCGGCATCGAGCGCTGTCGCTGCTGCCGCGACCTGCTGCTCCAACTCGGCAAGCGCGTGCGGCTTGTGCTCGCGCCATCACTGTCAGCTGGTGCGTTTACGAGCGTCGCAGCTGACGCGCTGTCAGCTGACGCACTCGCACGCGTCGAGCAGCTCGTGCATCGCGCCGTCACGCGCGTACAGGCCGAGAGTGCAGCTGTGAGCGCGTGGGAGACACCGGATGCGCGTGTCGAGCGGCTCGCACTGAGTCGCCACGTGTGGGCAAGTGGCTGTCCCGACCCCGAGTTCTTTCGCGAGCACGACGCGCGCGCAGCTGCGAACGCGGCCGCGCAGCGAACGCTCACGCGGCGGCTTGTCGCTCAGCAGCGCGCACGTGTCGCTCAGCAGCGCGCACGTGTCGACGTAGCGACTAGGAAGCGATAGAGGCGTAATGACCTGTGTGATATATTTATATGAACGTTTGTATACGTGGCGTCACATCTGCTTCTTGGTCCAGTCGCCAAACAAGTGCTGGTAATCCTCGACCTGGCGCTGCGTGAGCGCAAGCGCGCCGCGTGAGTCGCCGTGTCCATACACATACATACATATAGACATACCGACGCACCCGGAGCTGATTCGTCTCCTCGAGCAGCCGCAGATACGCTTCGGCCTGGCTGTCAGTCTGTCGCTTGAGCGCTCTGCACAGGCATACAGACATATGTACAAGCACACACATACGGGTTAGGACGCTATGGGTGACTGTCCGACACGCAGCTACGAAGTGACGCACTCGAGTTCGACGTCGCGCTGCTGCGCCTCGCCAATTGCGCCTTTGAGGCAGATCTCGAGTCCGCGCGCGTACGCGTCGGCTGCGCGGCGGTAGCTCTGCTGCGCGTACAGCGCCTTGCCCTTGCGCGAGTACGTCTTGGCCCACGTCGGGTCGAGTGCGATCGCTGCGTCGGCGTCCCGCAATGCGTCGTCGAAGCGGCCAAGTGCGCAGTTGGCTGCCTGCCGAGTCGTCGCAGCGTTTTCAGAGGTGTGTGTTGGACATTCAGATGCATGCGAAAGTGTAGGTGCTGCAGCACAGCGCTTGGCACGTACCGATCGGTTGCTGTAGAGCGTCGCAGTCGGCTGCGCGTCGATGCCGAGCGTGTACTCGCTCACGGCGGCGGCATACTCGCGGCGCTTGAAGAGCGCGTTGCCGCGCACCTTGAACGCCGAGTCGTCTTCGCGCGCCGGTGCACTGCGGCCTTGCGTGGTCGATGCCGAGAGTTTGGCGTCGAGCTTGGCGGCAGCGTCAGCGTCGGCAGCGCTAGTGCCCCCAAAGAGCCAATCCATCTCGCAGCGTCGTCTGACAACTGATGTGGATGATTATTGCTGTGAAACTGTGTCGTGCGTGTGTTGTGTTTGTGTTGTGCTTGTGTCGTGCGTATGTTATGCGTATGTGGATATGTGTCCATCAATGTCGTAACACGTCATACTACGTCGTTTCGTGCCGTGATGGTCTCCGATACGTACCATCATTCCTTTCTTGATGACGTTCGTTCGCTGGAATTCGCATCATCAACGCAAGATCAAAACGCACATCACGACGACGACCCGCACCACCAGCTCGAAGCAGCTCTGATCGTCACTTCAGCAGCAGCTACCACACACGTACGTGTGTCTGGTGCGACGATCCCGACACCGGCACCACAGCGCGATGACAACCTCGGTGCTCGCGCGCCGCACTGCCAAGACGCTCGCAGGCGCAGGTGTGCTCTCCGGGTCACTCTATGCCTACGACCACGCAAATGCGTACGTGCGCTGATGACCACACACTCGACTGCAGTGTACAAATGGCATCGCCGTGCAATACAGTCTCTCGCACTCACCTGCGTGCCTATACATGTGCTTGCTGTGTATGACTGTCGATCCGCTGCAGCAACATCCTGTCGCGGTCCGCGCGCGTCGTCGTGTGGGGCGCCGAGTCGGTCGTCGACTACCGACGCAACCTCCGTGGCGTGCCGCGCGACGCGCCCGAGTACAAAGCGCAGCTCCAGGCGCTGAACCTGCGCATCGCACAGCGACTCCTCGCGCTCTGCCTCGCGAACGGCGGCATCTACACAAAGTTTGGGCAGCAGCTTGCGACGTTCAACCACGGCCTGCCGCGCGAAGTGACCGAGACGCTCGCGGCGCTGCAGGACCGCGCGCGGCCCGTGAGCGCCGCAGAAGCGCTTGCAGCCGTCGAAAACGAGCTGGGGCGGCCGTGGCGCGAGCTCTTTCGGTCATTTGACGACGTGCCAGTCGCAGCAGCGTCGCTCGCGCAAGTCCATCGCGCAGTCGACACACACGGCCGGACGGTCGCGGTCAAGGTCCAGTACCCGCACCTCGCAGTCCAAATGCGCGCCGACTTGCGTGTCATGCACGCAGCAGCGCGCGTAACCGAGTGGCTCTTTCCCGACGTGCGCGTCCAGTGGCTCTTCCCCGAGTTTGAGACTGCGCTGCACGCCGAGCTCGACTTTGAACGCGAGAAGCGCAACAGCCGACGCATTGCGACGCTCCTGTCCCACAACGCAAGTGTCCACGTGCCCGTTGTCTACGATACACTGAGCACGCAGCGTGTCCTCACGATGGAGTTTATCGACAACGCGCCCAAGATCTCGGAGCGCGCTGCGATCGAGCGCTTGGGACTGTCGCCAGCCCGCGTCGCGCAGACATTGTGTGAAGTCTTTGGCGAAATGGTCTTTGTCCACGGCTTTGTGCACTGCGACCCACACGCTGGCAACATCTTTGTACGCACCAACCCGGACCCGAAAGCAGCGCAGCGCGAGCAGCTCGTGCTCCTTGACCACGGACTCTACCGCGAGCTCGACGACGCATTCCGGCGCACGTACTGCGACCTCTGGCGCGCGATGTTGCTGCGTGACCACGCATTGCTTGCCGACTGCGGCGCGCGGCTCCACGTCGGCGCGTTTGCCAAGTACCTCCCGCTGCTCTTTACGTACCGGCCGATCACGAGCACGAGTCCGCTTGCCGCCGCGCTCTCGGACGCCGAGCGCCAGGAGCTCACGGACGACTTGAAAAAGCTCGAGTTTTCAAACGTACGTGTCATGTGGGATCATGTGGGTCATTTGTTGTTTTTGGGTCGTTTGGGTCATAGCAGATGATGATCGCACATCGACTGCTAATGCGATCTCTCGTCATACACTCGGATCGACCAACAATCGGTACTGTCTGTCTGTCTGTGTGTTGCGGCACGCAGGTTACCGACTTTCTTGAGCAGCTGCCGCGCGACATGCTCTTTGTCTTCCGCACGAACAACATGATCCGCGCACTGAACAAAGACCTCGGCGGCACGTCACGGTGCGACCCTGCGCATCGATGTACTGCGCCGCGTGCTGTTGGTCGCTCGATGCTGGCGATGGAAGCCACGCTCACTCACATACACTCACTCACACACACTCTTGCTCTTGCTCTTGGACGCGTAGTGACCGATTCGCTATCATGGGCCAGTATGCCGTCGCAGGCCACTCGTCGTTGTACGGCAATGGCACTGGCGACGCGAGCGACGCGAACCGCTCGCTCGTGATGCGCATGTGGCACCGCGCGAGCTACTGGCGCGACCACTTCGCGATGCTGCTGCATCTGAACGTCATCGACTTTGTGCTCGCGCTCGTGCAGCGCGTGTCGGGCGACAAGCCGCTCAAGATGAAGACAGCTGGGTAGAACGCAAATGAAGGCGGCTCGGCTCGACTTGGCTATGCGTGACAACAGCATCTGGACCTCCCGCTCGCACATCGCGTCGTGCGCTTGCACAGCCACTCACACGTAGTCTGCTGCAAGATGGCGACCTGCACTACGCTTGGCATTCATGTTGAATAGACTGTCCTGAACGATGGCGCATTTTCTGATCAATACAATGCGCTACACGACTAGACCACATGCAGCTTCATCGTGATGCAGCTTACACTCGTCGGTTTGTGTGTGCATGTAGACGAAGACTCGGACGCGATCAGACACGCGCCAGTGCGAAGTTTGTCGGTGTAAATGGGATGATCAACAGAGCTTTGTCATCGCATCACGGCCTTCAACGGTGGTAACCCTATCGTTCTCGGCCCTCGCTGTCATTCAGTCGCGTCCAATAATCACCAGTATTCGCGGTCTTGTGGATGATGAAAACATGACATGGAAGGAGTGCGAATCCGCTGTCAATCAGCAGCTTTCGGAGAGCGAGGCAAAACTAAACGTCGTGCACGATCGACAGCAGCACAACGTCATTGCTGTGGTCGAATCACACACGCAACAACACCAGACAAGTAGGGAAGCAAGGTCTGACAACAGGCAACTGGTAGTGACGGACCAATGTCATGATTTTCATTGTAACATCTACACTACGAATGACATCCTTGCAACCGATTGAATGGACGTGCGGATCGAACTCGAACGAAACGTCTTGGACATGAATGTTGCATGCCGACAACGGTGCTCGATAGGTGTGGACTATGAGCACGAACCGGTTTGACACATGGACACGAATGTCTTGTGAACGCACGTCTAGTACTTGATGCAGTCGTAGTAGCCACCCGGGTACCAGCGGCAGAAACCAGCAAGCGAAACCGACTCCTTTGCGCCGGCTGGGCCGTCGCACACCCAGCGGCCGTGTTCGATGTGACAGCCAGATGCGAACGGAGGCGGGGTCGCGAGCTTCTCCGTAGCCGACGCGAACGTGCACGCGTACGACGTGCCCTCGACGCCCTTGAACGTGCAGCCCGTCGGCACAAACACGGTCGACAAGTCCGCGATAATCGAAGTCGTAGCGTCCAGCGGCGTGCACTCGCACGTCGAGCCGACGGCGTCGAGCGTGGCGGCGTTCGCACCGACGAGAGCGGTAGCGACGATGACAACGAGCGTCTTGGTGAACATCTTGGTTGGAGACTTGTCTTGAGTTGGTACTTGCAGGCAGATTGAAAAGTGAGCAGGTTGTAGACAGCCAGCCAGCAAGAGAGAAATGGATCGAAGCCAAGTAAAGGTCGAGCGCGTTTCAAGATCGACGAGCGAATCGCTTCCTGTTGCTGGAGACTCGTGTGACCTCATACGACGTCACATCACAACGTCGAATCACGACGACCATGTTATGAACGGCCGTCAGTAGATAGCGACATCCAAGCTTTTGGTATATATACAGCAAGCCCAGCAGCCACAATGGAACACCTACAATCTCTCTCTAACTCTTGTGTGTCCTTCCTTTCTTGTGCATCATCTATCGCCCACGCCCAAACTCAGAGTGGCAACATTGCTGATTCTGAGCAACTGGTAAACTGGATGAGAGTCAACTGACAACACCGAGGTTCGAACCGGCTACGATTTTCAACTCGGAACGAACCACTTCATATTCGATCACACTGTCCTGTTAGTGACAATCCTAGTTTGGAAGTCGTCGTCGACATTCGTACATCATGTTCGACGACATTTGAAAATCGTAAGTCGTTGACACTCACTGGTCGATACACCTTGATCGCAAGCTAGTTGGCCTCACCAGCAATGCATTAATGACACTGATCGAACGAACAAGGTTGCATTCGATACGACAAACTATCATTGTCATACGGGATGCGAGCTATCAACTACTCGACGCGCTCTTGAGTGCGTAACGACCTAACGCACACACGCACGAGCGTACTGATTGCACAATGGTACGTCTGATCTGAATGCAGTTAGCAGGT
>JAADWX010000348.1:0-25248 GCA_023336405.1 Globisporangium echinulatum | reverse complement strand
GGAACGACCACATCCCGGCTCTGCGCATCCAGACTGCGCGCTGTGGCTGCAGCGCTGCGCTCTCAGCGCTCAGCGCGTTCTCGATTGTAACGGCACTGCTGGCGCTCAGTGCAGCGATCAGCGTACTCTGACAACCACCCCTCAAACACTCGTCGAAGGGTAGCGACTATAGATTGGACGTCATGAAACACATCAGAACCTCATGCAATGGATGGTGTTCGCCATGTTATCACATGTGATCAACACGCGCGTCGATGAAATTGACCTACAGAAGCAGCTGAAGCGTATGTGCGTGCGCGGTAGTCACTCCATCTGATGGGGAGCAGACAAGCTACCCACACTAATCACTACCTGCGCTAGCCATCTCGCCTAGTAGCTCCGGCCCCAGAGGATCCAGCACGTCGCGGGCTTGCCACTGACAAAGCACGTCAATCCCTTGGCCGCGTCGCCCTCATTGTACTCAAACGGAATGCAAAGCGTCTTGGCGGCTGCGCTCGTCGCCGTGTTCTCGGCCTCTTCCGCCAAGCCCATGAGTGCGAGCGACTCTTCGCGGCTCTTGGTCTTGACAGTCTCTTCCCACTCGGTCTCGTTGCAGAACGGCGTGAGGACCATGCAGCCGTCCTGGAGCGCTGGGACAAAGTCCTTCCACTCGGTCACGCGCTTGATCCGCGCGTCGCGCTCAGCCCGTGCACGCACAAGCATGTCGCGCTGAATCGTCTCGAGCAGCGCTGGAATCGACGTCGCAAGGTCCGCAACCGGGAGATCCACCTTGTCGCCGTTGTCGCGCCGGACGACGCGGACTTGTTGCTTCGCAACGTCTTTCGGCCCGAGTTCGAACCGAAGCGGCACGCCCTTGAGCTCCCAGTGGTTGTACTTCCAGCCAGGCGTATAGCCCCGGCGCGCATCGACTTCGACGCGCACACCTGCAGACTTGAGAAGCGCCGCGAGCTCGTCGGCTTTGGTGAAAATCGTCTCGACTTCGTCCTTGTCTTTGTATACAATCGGGACAATGACCGCCTGGGTTGGGGCGACGCGCGGCGGGAGGACAAGCCCCTTGTCGTCGCCGTGGACCATGATCATGACACCGAGCGACCGCGTCGTAAAGCCCCAGGAATTCTGGTACGGAATCAGCTTCTTGCCATCTTCGTACTCGGCCGCAATGCCAAACATCTTGCCAAAGTTCTGGCCCAAGTGGTGCGACGTCGCGGCTTGGATGCCCCGACCGGTTGCTGGGATGAACCCTTCGATCGTCGTTGTGTAGTCGGCACCAGCAAACTTTTCCTTCTCGGACTTGACGCCCTGGATCATCGGGACCGCCAACAGCTCTTCGTACGCACCGGCGTAAAAGTCGAGGATCTGCCGGACCTCGGTATCGGCTTCGGCTTTCGTCGCATGGGCCGTGTGGCCCTCTTGCCAGAGGAACTCGCGCGTCCGGATGAACGGCGTCGGGTTCTTGAACTCCCACCGCACGACGTTGTTCCACTGGTTGAGCTTCAGTGGCAAGTCGCGGTGGCTCCGGATCCAGTTCTTAAACGCTGGGTACATGATCGTCTCGGACGTTGGACGGATCGCAATCGGCTCTTTCAAGTCCGAGTCGCCGGATTTCGTGACCCACGCGACTTCCGGCGCAAAGCCTTCGAGGTGATCTTTCTCCTTCTGAAGCTTCTCACTCGATACAAAAATGGGAAAGTAGCAATTCTTGACGCCAATCGACTTGAACCGCGAATCGAGGTACGCGACGACCGCTTCCCAGATCTCGTACGAGTACGGACGGAGGATGTAGCAGCCCGAGATGTCGTAGTAGTCGATCATGCCGGACTTTGTAATGATCTCGGTGTACCAGTCGGCAAAGTTCCCGGCTTTCGTCACGGACACGCCTTCGTTTGCTTTCTGCTCGTGCTTCTTGGCTGGAGCCACAGCTGCTGCTTTAGAAGCCTTATTCGCCTTCAAAGTAGCCGGTGCCTTCGACTCCGACTCCGTTGGACCAGCAGCGCTAAAGTCGACGATCAACGGCTCGTGGTTGTAGTGCTTGGCAAACGTGAGAAGCGCTGCGGGCGTGAGCGAGTACGTCATGTCGTTCCGCAGTGGGTGGCAGTGTAGGAGCGTTGCGTCAATGAGCGCTTTGTCGAGCACGAGCCGCACGTCACTGTTCACATCGTGCATGACGCAGAGCGGCGAGACCGAGCCTTTCGTGACCTTGAGGACGGTCGTGAGCACATCTTCAGCAGCAAAGCGGAGGTTGTACTTCTTGCCAATGCCAGCCGCAGCGAGCTTGGCGCCCAACAGCTTCGTGTCGACTGTTGTGCTGGACGCAGCGGTGACGAGGAAGAGGCCCTCTTTCTTGTCTTTGAACACGAGGTTCTTCGTGAGTGCGCCGTCGAGGTGCCCGAGCTCCGCGACGAGATCTTCGACGGTCGGCAGTTCGCGGTGCGTGTGACTCGTAAAGCCGATCGAGAGCGCCTGCAGCGCTGCGACGACCTCGACTTCCGCCATGGATCTTGCTGGTCTGCTGGTGGTGCTGGTGGTGGTGCTGCTGTCTGCTCTGCTACTCTTGACGCTGTGCGCTTGTCGCCACAGAATCGATTGTGAGGGAGGGAGCTTTTGATAGCCAGGTGCTGAAAACCCTCTGAAATGCGATGCTATCGACTTTTGTAGGCTATCCGGTTGCATTGAAGCTCAGATATACATAAATACAAAGTACGATACGTGTATGACTCAGATAGTATACAGACCGGATATCGTTCAGACCACATCTTTCTGTGCTTCCTGCATTTTCGCTCAATCGCGCTTGAAGCACACCACAAGAACAAGGAACAAGCATGCAGCGCCACCCCACCACCTCGCGTCCCCGCATGAGCAACAACCGACTGCTCGCACTTTTCGTGCTTGTAGCTGCAGTGGCCATGTTCTCGATGTCGACTGTTGCAGCGACCGCAAAGGATCTCGCTGCTGCTGCAGCGCATGCGCCGCCACAAGGTCGCGACCTCGCAGATGCTGCGGCAGCAGCAGCAGCCGACGACCTCGATGACATGCCGGAAGTGCCCGAGTGTCCGCGCCACTTCACGCGCGACCTGCAGCGCGTGTGCGCCTCGAACGGCCGCGTGTACGACAACCTGAGCGTGCTCGCGTACCACCAGTGCCGCGCTGCAGTGTTTGGTCGCCCTGCGATCACGCAAAAAGACATGGCGTTCTGCACCGGCCGCCGCGAGCTGTAGGGAGCTAGGCACGAAGCTACTTGTGTACGTACGTATGTTGAATCAAACACCTCGACCATGAAGTTTGTGCGAACACCCACGCACGCAAGCGTTTGCTGGAAGAACGACCTCGGATGAACCTATGTTGACCATTGCTGGAACAAGATCGCATTAACCCAATATTACAAAATTATACCGTAAACAACTCGTTATTATCATTCCTAGACTGGGATGCCAGCAAACTTGCTGAAGGCGACCTGCGTTGCTGATAGCGCTGCAATACGTGCTCTGGCAGCGCTGACTTGGATAGACAAGCAACTCGGTGCGCTCTGTGTAAGCGTCGAGCGGCTTGGACGATTGACGCAACAGTTGCGCTGCTACTTCAGACAACAGTGTTCCTGTTGAGTCCTCGTCCACGAGCACTTGCCGCACGAGTCATGAGTAATCGCAGCAGCAGCAGTAGCATCGACAATGGGGGTGGTAATACCAGCGACACTTCTCGCATGAGGTCTCCAAATCTGAGGTCGTTGCTATACAAGCAAGACGCGCATCAGAATCAGCAATGCACAGGCTTTAGTCGGTTCGAACGTCATGTTGAGCAGGTCTCTTTTGACCGCGTAGTACATCGTCAGATAGCTCGCGTGCGTCTTTTGACTCGCAGTGTGACCCAGTCGCCCGACGCGAACGTGCACATGGCATGTGTCAGGATCGACACCAGAATCTCATCTCGTGGTTTGTTGACGTTTTGCGCTGTGTATTTCGGCCATCGAATTACGCGCACACGTCGGTGCCAACTCGAAATCGCGACGTGACAATTTCCAAGTCGCAGTGATGCCGACGTCAACAGCAAGAAGATCTCGGCAGTAGCGACCGTCGGCTGCGTTCATCGGCCGTCAGTCCTCAAGTCGCCGCACTCGCGCCACTCGTCTCTCTCGCACTATCCTACTCATCATGCTGCCAGCCACGACGTCTGCCGCGCGCAAGCTGCTGAAGCCGCAAGCCGCCAAGCTCGCGACGCGCTCGTTCGCCGTCGGCGTGCACACAGACGACTCGAACTACGACCACTTTTCGCTCAAGCTCTCGGACGAGCAGCGCGAGTTCCAGTTGCTCGCACGCAAGTTTGCGCGCGACGAGATGATCCCGAAAGAAAAGTACTACGACCAAACGATGGAGTACCCGCAGGACATCTTTGCCAAGGCCTGGGAGCTCGGCCTCGTGAACACGCACGTCCCCGAGGTATGTACCATGCCTTACGTTTGTACGACGTGCTGTATGGACACGAGTACATACATACCTAGGATCGCGCTGACGTGGACGATTACATACTCTACGTTTCTGTAGAAATTCGGTGGCCTTGGCCTTGGATCGCTCGATGGCTGTGTGATTGGCGAAGAGCTCGCGTACGGCTGCACGGGCATGGCGACAGCGATGGAAGCGAACGGTTTGGCGACGGCGCCGCTCCTCGTTGCTGGCAACGACACGCAGAACAAAAAGTATCTCGGACGGCTTGTTGAAGAGCCAGTGCAAGCGGCGTACTGCGTGACCGAACCCGGCGCTGGCTCGGACGTTGCTGGCGCCAAGACCACAGCTGTCAAAAAGGGCGACAAGTGGGTCCTCAACGGCTCGAAGATGTGGATCACGAACGGCGCAGTCGCCAAGTGGTTCTTTGTGCTTGCCAAGACCGATGCAACTGCAAAAGCCGGTTCGGCATTCACTGGCTTTATCGTCGACGCTGACTCGCCCGGGATTACTGTTGGCCGCAAAGAGATCAACGTCGGACAGCGCTGCTCGGACACGCGCGGCATTACGTTTGAAGACGTTGAAGTCCCGGAAGCGAACGTATTGGGCGCGCCTGGCTACGGCTTTAAGATCGCCATGCAGGCGTTCGATATTACGCGGCCGCCCGTTGCAATCGGTGCAGTTGGCCTCGCACGGCGTGCATTCGACGAAGCGCGCAAGTACGCACTCGAGCGCAAGACCATGGGCACGGCGATCGCTAATCACCAAGCGATCCAGTTCATCCTCGCCGACATGGCGACTGGCATTGAAGCCGCTCGGATGTTGACGTACAAAGCCGCGTACGAAATCGACTGCGGCCGCAAGAACACGATGTATGCGTCGATGGCGAAGCGCTTTGCTGGCGACCACGCGAACCAATGCGCAACCGACGCGATCCAAGTCTTTGGCGGCGCAGGCTTCAACACCGAGTACCCAGTCGAGAAGCTCTTCCGCGATGCCAAGATCTACCAGATCTACGAAGGCACGTCGCAGATCCAGCGCATGATCGTTGCAAAGGAGATGTTTACGCGCCAGAACCTCGACCCGTAGAGAGAGCTGCGGCGTAGGAGTGAGTGCTGTGTGTGTGACGCAGACAGCATGTCGATCCATTTGATGCGTGAAGCTCGCTGTTCTTGGTGCTGCATTGCGTTTTCCTAGCTAACATGATCGTTCGTCGATATTGGTTTTTGTCACTAGCTGCATTGCGGTTACATTCCCTTTGTATGCTGATTGAGGTCGTGCGCACAACCGCGTTCATTGCCTACGAAGGCAACAAGCTCCAACCTCGGGTTCACTGCGACGTGGAAGGCGGATTGAAACGCACGTCTCGCCAGCATGACACGAGTCAATGGCCACAGAGCACGACTGACATCGCGGCACATACAGTGTACTACATTGGTGACGCGTACCCCTGAAGTAGGCAGTACCAAAATAATAGTCTTAAATATAATGCCAACTAAGCAGTTAAGCGCAGAATTTAATCAAAAATAGCACAAATACAAATTATGTTTGTAAGCCTTTACATTAAGTGTTGAGTAGTAGTATTACATTGAGTAATATAATACATATTTATGATTAGTGTCAACGTTTCTGACGGATAATCGTCGCAAATGATTATGACCGTTTGAAACCACACTTGAGATTCGAGATTCGATTTGTGATTCGACGTTTGAAATACATGTCCTCTTGTTGACTTGATTATAGTATGAAAATGGCATGCATACTAGTTGCAAGTAAATCGCATGTCCTGCTGGTTACTTGATTTTAGTATCAAAATGGCATATATACATTAGCATACTCAAACGTGTCTGTGCGTCATGCTGATCACGTTTGAGCCGGGAGTCCAGGTAACGTTTGACTCGTTTGATTTGCATCAAGCGATGCAAGATGCAAGATGTCTCGATGCAAGACATCAAGGTCGAGGCATGCTGCTCAAAACAGCGCGACCGCAGTCTTCCTGCCGCTGGTGCTGACAGTGCTGACAGTCAAGCGATGCGAGGGATTTGCCATCTGCTGTGCTGAGCAAACGCTGAGCGGAGACAGGCTGCTGTCTGGCTTGGCTGTGTCGCGCCTTGAAAGCTGATGCAACACGCTTGGGCTGGGCGGTCACCACTAACACGGCAATCGAATGAGCAAATGCGCTGTGGGTAACACAGACTGAGAGTGGTTCCGCGAAGTGCCGACGGGACGGGTGGCGAGCGTGAGTCGCCTCCGCCGTCAGAATCTTGCGGAGTAGCACCCGCAAGTGCGCGAGCGCGAACAGCTCCGGTCTGCTGCTCACTTCCGAATCCGCCAGCCCAAGCTCGAGTTGTCCTCTCCTCGCATCACCTCTTACCTCGGACCTTCAACCACACGCATCTCATCTGCAATGGTGTGTTCGACGATCTCGTTCCTTAAAAGCGTGACGATCGCCGTCGCGCTCTTCGCTGCAGTGGCGTCAACGCCAGCGGACGCTGCACTGCGTCTCCTGCAGAAGCAACAACAGCAGAGCCCGAACAAGCCGACACCTGCACCGACGGGTATGACAACGTCTACACCGACTAATGTACCAACGACGACACCGACATCGACCCCAACGTTCTCGCCGATCCCCGTGTCGCCAGTCAACTGGTACACTGCCGCCGAAGCGTCGGACTACAACAACGCCGTACACGCTGCGTTCTTCGAAACAATCCCGCGCGTGCGGGGTACTGGCGAGGCCTACGGCGTCTTTGACTGGGACAACACGTGCATGTATGGCGACATCTCGTACACGTCGGTCTACTACCAGATGAACACCCTCGCGTACCGGATCCCACCATCTCAGTTTGAACAAGTCTTTGCGCTCGGCTACACGGCGTCGAGTAGCGACGCGTGTCTCCCGCGTGGCACGAACACGGTGCTCGGAACCGACGTCCACGGCGCAAACGTCACGCTCGCCCAGGCACTCGCTGATACAGCCGCCGACTACAAAGTACTGTACGACACGTACATTGCACCCACGTACAACCTCACGACTGGCGCCACCAACGGGACGACCAATACAACAGCGATCCCAACGCTCGCGCAGGTCAAAGAGACTGTCGCGTTCCAGAACTTTCGTGCCAAGATCGCGTTCCTCACGTTCGGTCTTGAAGCGTCGTACGGCGCGAAAGAGAGCCTCCCGTGTGCTGTGCGCATCGGTATGACCGTCTTCCCGCAGCTGCTTGTTGGCATGACCGACAGCGAGATCCGCACGCTCATTCGCGCCAGTGTCCGCTGGCACCTGAGCGCCAAGTTGGATGCGCTAACGTTTACTGCTACGACCGGCGTCGTTGTCAAAGGCGAGTACTCGACTGGTCTCCGCGTGTTTAACGGCCAAGAGACGGCGATGCGAACGCTCCGAGCGAACGGCGCTGACGTGTTTATCATCAGCGCGTCGCCGCAAGTGTTTGTCGAAGAGGTCGGGTCGTTGCTCGGTCTTGGGTTCCTTGTACCGCGTACCAACGTCTTTGGCGTGCGCTTTACGTTTGAAGGCGGTAGATTCACGGGCCAGCTCGTACGTGACTACCCGATCACGTGGGGTCCTGGCAAAGCCGCGATTGTTGAGACGTTGCTCAAGCCAAAGTACCGCGGCCGCGCGCCCGTGTACGCGAGCGGCGACTCGAATGGCGACTGCGAGATGTTAGAGACAGTCCGCGACGGCATCGTGCACGTGAACAACCGACTCAAAGACGCAACGAACTGCATCCAAACGTTCTACGAACGCGCGTGTTTGTACCTCAAAACCCGCGAGCAAGGGACGAACAATTGGTACCTACTTCAGGGCCAAGACAAAGAGCTCGGGAGCTGGATCCCGTCGGGCTTCTCGACAAAAGACGGCAAGACGTACAAGTCGAGCGCAACGACGAACAACGCGTGCGCAGCGTACAAGTTCCTCCAGTAAGCAGTGCGAAAATAGCGCTGTCTCGGATAGCGAGCACAGCGAGGAGCTGCAGGAGGAAGCCGTAGTCACCCGACGTTTCGCTCTGAGCACTGGTCTTGCAGTTCGACAATCTACATGAGATTGATTGACATCGCCTAAACTTGACTAATATATACGTATAAATGAGCAATGTGCGTATTTACATTGCGTGCGGACAAAGCAAAATGATGAAAGTGCCTAATAGAAACGCAATACCATCCACACCTGTGCGCTTTTCACAAAATACACAGTCTCCATTCAATTGCTTTGCTACATCTACCTAATATAGGTTCAATACCCTGCACATCGCGACTCGGTGTAAATCTGCCACCACAGCAGCTCCAGATCGCCTTTGCGCGTCGCGTCGTCCCACGGCTTGGGGGTCGACGACAAGTGCAAGATCTTGAGCGGCGCAATCGCGCGCCAGTACCCAGCGTTTGCGCCATTGACGAACCAGTACATTGTGCGCTGCGCGTTGTAGCGAAACGGCAGACGCGACGCTGCGTCGCTACTGAACCACGTGGGAAAGAACGCGTTGAGGAAGCCCGTGTCGCCACCGTCGTACGACGGCAGCTCTTGGGTTAAGAGCAGCATGCGCTGAAACAGCACAGCGCTCGGCCGCACGAGCAGCACGCCGGCGTTGAAGCGGTCGGGCGGGAACACGTCGGGTGCAGCTGCAAAGCTCGTCTCGCGCTCAAACAGCTGTGTGTCGCTGTTAGTTAGACACACTATAACCAAATCCCTATTTTAGATATACATACTGCAAACACTCATGTAGGCGCACCTCATCGACGTTGTCGAGCACGACTGCGTCCGCGTCAATGTACACGATCGCGTCGTACTGCTCCATGGCAAAGATGTGGAGCTTTGTGTAGCCCGAGTTGACCCACCCAGATACATGCGATGTGCGCGCTTGCATGACCGCATCTGGTATCGGGATGTTGTCGACGTACGTGAGTGCGACGCGCAGCCGCGCCTCAAAGGTGTGGAAGAAGCGCGTGAGCTTGTCAAGTGTCGGCTGCGTGACTTGCGGTGTGTACAGCACGACGACTGGGTACCGCGCACGTGAGCGCAGCAGCGAGTACACCAGTGCTTCGACGCCCATGGCGTACGCATCGGACGTGAGCAGCGTCGCGTACACGTTGCGCGCCATCGTTGATCGAGTCGCTGATGTGCGTTTGTGTCAAGATCTTGTGTTGCTTCGCGTTATCGCTAACAATACATGACTGCAATTGTGCGTGTATTTCTGCATATAAGTAGACAACTATTGCTGCTATTTGTGCTCTCAAAATGGATGTCTAACTGTTGCTATGAGGATATGCACGAGAACTACCAAGCATTTTGACGCACGGCCATTGCTGGTCAATTGCCACACACAATTCAGACACCAAGCGATCTCAACGCACTTGCTCGAATATGCTGCTGACGTCCATGCGCTCCACGAAGGCGCTGCTCCAGTGGCAACGACCCACAAGCGCGCTACTGAGCACGTCGACAAAAGCGCTCAATACGGCGTTTGACGTTGCGCCGATGCAGCTGAGTCCGACTGGCCAGCGCGCGCGTGTCGTGTTTGGCGTCGATGCAGCGCGCGACCACCTCGGCGCCATCGCGCAAGCAAGCGGCATCCGCAAGATGCTCGTCGTGCGCGACCGGGACGTCGGCGCTGCGAGTCGCACGCAGTACGTTGAGTTTCTGCTGCTGCAGGCTGGCATCCCGTGTTTCCAGTACACGCTCAAGCGCGACTGCCCGACGCTCGAAGGGCTCGACGATGCGCTCGCGACGGCGCAGCGCGTTGGTGCCGACGGCGTGCTCGCATTCGGCGGCGGCAGCGCAATGGACATGGCGCGCGGCGTCGCCCTTATGCTCGCAAACGGCGGCGAAGCAGCCGACTACCTGCAGGTTTGTCTGTATCGGTCCTATCGTACATGACTGATTGCATCTGTCACTCATATCATGGTTGCCATATCCTAATATAGGAAGTCAACAGCGACCTCGCGCCACCTGCGCCGCACATTCTGCTGCCGACGATCGCTGGGTCGGGCGCCGAGATGTCGATCGAAGCGCTCGTGCTCGACGAAGACGCCGAGACGAAGCTGCAATTTGGCTCGACCCCAATTGTTGCAGAGGTACGTTCTAATATAGGACCACCTATATGAGTGCAATATGCATTTTTGATCAATTGCGACCGATTTACTGACACGGTTTGTATTATTCTTTCACTAAATTAGGCAGTCATCATTGATCCCATGCTTGCGTTGAGCGTACCGCTCCAGCCAACGGTCCAAGGCGCACTCGCAGCACTCGGCCAATGCATCGAGTCGTTTCTCTCGGGCTGCGAGGACGCGGCAACTGAAGTGCTTGCGCTCCAGGGCATTGAAGTCATTGCTTCGGCGCTCGCTCAGCCGCTTGCGGACGGCACGATCGACCTCAAGCGCGTCGCTGTGCGCGAGCAATTTGCACTCGGCAGCGCGTTCAGCGGCATGGCAGCTGCGTCGTCCGGCTATGGCGGCGCCCACGCTGTTGCGATTGCCATGGGCGGCATCTCGGACCTGCCACACGCGCAGGTCGCGACTGCGTTCCTCCCGTTTGTCCTCGACAAGTACGCAGCACTTGCAGCTGAGAATGCTGGCGACGCGTTCTTTGATGCATTAGCCTCTAAATTAGAGCGTGTCAACGACCGGTTGACGACTGCAAGCGGCTTTGAAGGCGCGAGTGCTGGCGCGTGGGTCCGGTACGTTAGTGCGCGCTTTGATCTGCCAACGACCGAGACGCTCGAGCTCGACGACGCGCTTGTGAACGGACTTGTCGAGCGCACGAGTCAGCGACAGGACGCGAGCAGCGCGCATCGTGAGCTCCAGCCGATCCTCGAAGTTGACGACATTCGCGCTGTGCTCGACGACGCGATCGTTGTGGCAGCGCCAAAGCCCAAGGCGCCGAGTGACACAATGTGAGTGCTGCAGCAGTACGTGAGTAGGCAGTTGCCTAATATAGACAGAAACGACGCACGTTTGAGCAAGTGATGGCAGCACGACGTTATCGCTAGTACTGTACCTAGTACTCAATGGCTGGATGATTCGTCGATCCTACATTAGGGTCAGTCCGTCTTAATCCTTATTCATTCATCCTTGACGCAGTGAACTCTATGATAGAACCGACTGACTGAACCGAACAGACTGGTCACACTCACAGGTGTACTGCAAGCTCGATCTTGGCGTCCTCGCGCTTCTGGAGTTCGCGGCGCAACAGTTTGCCGGTTGGGTTCCGTGGGATCGCGTCGATGAACTCGACGTCGCGCACGCGCTTGTACGCAGCGACTTTGCTGTTCACAAATGTGAGGAGGTCGTCGCGCAACGTTGTCGGTGTCGGTGTCGGTGCATCTGCTGCACCAGCACGCAGTACGACAAACGCTTTTGGTACTTCTTCGCCCGACACACCGTCGCGGCCACGCACGCAGCACGCATCTGCGACGCTCGAGTGCTGCAGTAGGACATCCTCCAACTCCGCTGGCGCAACTTGGTGCCCCTCAAACTTGATAAACTCTTTAATCCGATCGAGCAGAAACACAAACCCGTCATCGTCAATATAACCGTAATCGCCGGTCCGTAGGAACCCATCGGCGTCGAACGCAGCGCGTGTTGCGTCTGGACTGTCAAAGTACCCGACTGTGACCGACGGCGAGTGGATGTACAACTCGCCCGGTTCGTTCGGTCCAAGCAACTCGCCAGTCGTGAGCGACACGACTTTGAGTCGCACGTTCGGAATGAGCTGGCCGGTTGAGCCGTGCTTGCGCGCGGTCGCAGTCGACGCAGTCGCAGCACCTGCGAGCTCAGTCATACCGTAACCCTGGACGACCGTGACACCGAGGCGCTTCTCGACCTCGCGCTCGGCGTCGAGTCGCAATGGTGCGCCGCCGCAGAGGATCGACTCGAGACTCGAGAGGTCAAAGGCGTCAACGAGCGGACTGTGCGCGAGGAAGAGAATGATCGGTGGCGGCACGAGGAGCTTCGCGATCCGGTACTGCTGCAGCACGGCAAGGAACCGCGTCGGCTCGAAATCCGGGAGTACAACAGTCGTTGTGCCGCTGTAGATGCCGGCGTGGAACACGATGATACCGGTGCGGAAGAACGGCGCGAGACCGAGCGCAACGGGCGCCGGTGGGTCAACGGCTTCGGCCTCGAGGTCGACTGCGTGGAGCGCTCGGCCCGTGAGTTGCACGCCCTAAAGTAGAGAACACATGATTAACCGAGTATGGTGTGAGCGTCAGTGTAAATAACACGTATAGTAGTGCCTAAAATAGGAACGTATCGACTAACCTTTGGACGTCCAGTTGTGCCGCTCGAGAATGGGAGGAAGACGACGTCGCGCGGGTTCACGGGCGGCAGGTCGGGGAACGGCAGGTCCATTGCGATCAGCTCTCTACTCATAGCATATGCATGCGAGTGTCAGTACGTATTCGAGTAGTCACGATCGTAGTGAACGAGAGCAAGCGTCATGCGTATACACGGCGTATACAGTATACACCGCGAATCACTCACTCGATCGACTGCAGCACTGGCGTCTCGGCAGCGTCCGGTGCGTCGGCGAGCGAGTAGACCTGTTGCTGCGTGAGCCCCGCGAGCGCTGCAGCTGCGACAGCCGTGTGTGCAAGCGCTTTGTGCGTGATCACCGCTTTTGCCTGTGAACGCACACAACGCCAGTCAGTAGCAGTCCGTCAGCCACAGTTGCTCCAGTGAGTGAGCGTCACACGCACCTTTGAGTTCGCGATCTGGTACGCAAGGCCGTCAGCGTCGAGCACAGGAGGTGAAGACGAGCAGATCGCGCCGAGGCGGTTGAGCGCGACAAACACGACAGGAAACTCGATGCAGTTGAACGAGTGGAGCACGACGACCTGTGTGTGTGTGCGTTGGCATGAGGTGCCTACGTTAGCGTCCTTGCTGTTGGATCGTCCAGTATCAGACAGCGCAGTCGAGTCGATCCGGATTGAATGAGTGTGCAGTACACTCTGTCGTGATACGAATACGTACATCGCCCTTGCGGAGACCGTTCGCGTACAGCCCAGCGACGATCTGCTTGGCGCGCACGTGCATCTCAGCAAACGTGACTTGGCGCGACGTGACGCCGCAGATGAATGCTGGCGTGTCGGTGCACGCGTCACTTGCGTGCTGCTCGACGTAGCTCCACGCGCCCTTGTCCTCGGGGATCTCGAGCGTGCCGCGCGGCGACGTAAAGATCGTCATCGAGTAGTGCTCTCACGCTCGTGTGCAGTCAGGAAGGAAGCAAAATGAAGAATGGTGGCGACGATGCAAGCCCAGCAACCTCAAATCTGCGCGCTCCAGTTGATCTGCAAGGCTCGCTGCCGCGTTGCCACGTATAGACGCACCAATCACTGATTCACGCGTCTGTGTACACCTCGATTAGTACGTTGCGTGCGGTCCAAATCATTATCATCAGTCGGGAAGGAGGAAGCAGAGTCCACGACACGGATGCTGACCGAAACTGATTGACTTCGCGTCCCTCCGGTCAGCAGACGCACAAGCGCAGGACGATCGTAATACTGACCGATACGTTAACAGCAGGAAATCGGATCTTGAGTGTCCAAACAAACGTGAAGTCGGCGAGGTCGCCTAGTGGTGGTCCGCACGACCTCGAGATGCGCGCGATGTGTGGACCAAGTCGCGAGTGTGTCTTGTTGACAGCGCACTGATGCACTGACGTCGTCTTCTCAGGACCGCTAACTACCTCGACTGCCATTTCGAAACTCGCGCATCGACACCACAGTCGACACGACACCTCTCGACGTCTCTCAAGTGCAATGCAGCGATCGTACCGACTGCTACTGCGCGCCGTGCACAGCACTGGCAGTCGTGCACGTTCTGGTAGCGAGCGAAGACAGCTGATCGTTGTCGCGCAGCGCTGGATCCATCGCTTCGAGCGTCCTGTGCCATCCAAGTCGAGCACTCGCGTACAGCGTAGTCCAGCAGTCCCGAACTCGACAGGCTTCTCACACGCGATCATGACGGCTGCTGCTGCAGTCGCTGCTGAAGCACCTGCTACACAGCGCGTAACGACGCGACTCGCGACGCTCGACGATGTTGCATTCCTCAAGCCCATCATCTCAACTGGCTACGCTAGCGATCGCAACTAGACGAACCAGAGCGCAGTCATCCAGGACGAGCGCGTGACAATCGACGAGCTCCATGCGATCGTCAAGCGCGGCACAGACCCAATCGTCGTCGCCGAGGTCGACGGCCAAGTTGTTGGCTGCGTCCAGATCGAGTGTACGTGCGCACTAGTGGTGCTGAGTGCGGCATGTCGACTGCGTGGTGCTTGCTCGATTCCATTTGCACTGACCCATATATGTTGTGTGTGTATGTTGTATACGTATATGTATGTATAACGTGTATATGCGTCTTTCCCATTCAACGTACCGCCAGTCTGTCGCGACCACCCCGAGCTGCGTTTGCCCGACGACGCTGCGCTTCTCGGGATGCTCGCAATGCACCACGAGTACGAGTCCATGGGCATTGGCTCAATGCTCGGGCGCGCCGCATTTGCAGTCGCAGCGCACAACAACTGCCATCGCGCCATGCTCTTGCTCGTGAACAAGCGCACGGACCTGCAGGCCATGTACGAGCGCAAGGGCTTTCGGTTCACGGGCGAGACGCGGCCGTTCACGTTCGGCGGTCGCGTGCTGCAGGACGACGTTCACTTCCTTGTCTACGAGCTTGCGCTGACGCCGACGCAGTGACGAGTAAGTGACCATAGCATCAACAACACACACTAAACACTACCAAACGTATACAACTGACACGACACCACAACACTACGACCCTCGACGATCAAGATCGAGCCTAAAGCAGGAACACTCCAAAAGTACTGACACTACGTCCTATATACTGCGAGAGTACTACGTCGTCACCTGTTTCCACACATAAAGACATGGCCCGTATTCTCCTAAATACTGTGAGTCATTGGCGTCTCACTCGATCGCGGTGTCACGGCGCCGTGGTAATCGCTGCGCTGCTGCTGTGTGCGCTCGTGGTGCACGCCTTTGCTGGACTTGTGCAACTGCCAATAGACGCTCGCAAGACAAAGCAGTTCGAGCGCAGTGAGGTACGTCCACCACGCGCCAGGGATCGTATAGACCCAATGATCCTGCCCATCTTGGTACCGAAAGCGCTTGAGGTCCGCACCACTTGGGTACTTGCCGGCAAAGTACGCAATGCCCCAGACGACCGCGTCCGCGCCAATGAAGCTCGTTGCAACGATGATTACGGGCTTCTCGAGCTTCCACGCAAGGAGTCCACCAAACAACCCAAGCGCGACGATCAAAATCACGAGCATCACGTCCGGTTGGCTCGGGTACAGTCGGTACATGAACGATGTGTTGAGTGTGAACGCGAGCAACGCGCCCGCGAGTGCGCCAATGACAAAGAGCCCAACGCTGTACATCATGAGCACAACGCAGCCGCTGATTGCACCAGCAACGAAGAACCCAATCCACGACGCAAGTGCCGCCCACGACATTGCTGCGAACGCAAAATCAATAATGAGCGCAACGAACAACACGCCGGCAAGCAACCCGCACAAATAGATTGCGGGGCGCAGCAAGCGGTACCCAAAGAAGCACGCGACCGCGCCAATGAGCACAGCAGCGGCTGCTGCGATACTGGGGCCGGTGCGAATGCGGCCGCGTGCGTTGATCACGCCTTTCGTGTCGACCTCGTTGATCGCATTGGCGCTGAGCGCGAGCGAGAGCAGCAGCAATAACTGGAAGCAGAGCTGCATGTGCACGATCGGTAGCAGTGCACTGTGCGAGTGGCTGTTTGTTGACCGCCAAAATGTAGATGGTCCCGAGGTCTCGTGGTGTTGGAGCAATGTCATGTGCACGTGCGAGTATTGT
This sequence comes from Globisporangium echinulatum, assembly GCA_023336405.1. NCBI lineage: Eukaryota > Oomycota > Peronosporomycetes > Pythiales > Pythiaceae > Globisporangium > Globisporangium echinulatum. The sequence goes on along the minus strand of JAADWX010000348.1, from coordinate 8,951 downwards.
GCTGCAGTTGTCGAGTTGAGTGGCTGGTTGAGCAGCTCTAAAACAAATGTGTGTTTGGCTTCAACTGAAATGTGTCCCTCTAACACACTGTGCTTGGCTTCGACACACATTTGTGTTGAAGCCATCCTCATCAACTGTTCAAATGTGCTCAACTGGCACATGCGATTTTGTTGGGAGTGATTGTTTGCAACAAAACCTGGTATATATCATATGACATTTGTCAATATTGCATGATGCTGTTAAACAGTACTGAATCAGATAATCGGCATTATAAAAAAGTGCTCAAATATAATACCATTTTATGAGGATTATATTGGAATGCTGATTCGCTGATTCACTGTTGTCCGTGCGATAATTGAGTGATGCAATATCGGTTTCATAAACAATGCTAGTTCCGCTGCCAATCTCCAATTGGTTTCCGATACAATACTGCTGTCAAGAGAAGGGAATTGCGAATGACGTCAGAACAGATGCAGACGAAGCGAGGGAGAGACAGCGTTCGACACATCGAATTCGTCACGTGGTTTGAGTGCATGCGTTGCAGTCGACAATTTCACTGTGCTCTTCTTGCCATGAAGCTTATGCGTGGCGTATATTGCAGATTGCAGATTGCAGGCGAGTGGATGGTCCTTGAGTGACGACGTCCCTGCCGCAATCTTGAGAGCTCACACCTTGAGAGCAATAATTGCACCCACGATGCGAAAAACAGAATTAGCATTCCAAACGTTTTCGAACAAAATACGAGAAAGCCGTTCGTGTCTACAGCCATGTCGACTTGTGAAACCATCAATCATACAAACTATAAGACGATATCGATTGCATTGCAACGTTTCTCGTGTTGAGTCTACTGACACCGACAAATACGAGGAAACGAGAAGCACAGTTTAATGACTATGCACGCGAAAAATTCAGTTCCGCCTTCAGCTGCCACTTTCTGAGAAGCAACGAGCAACGAGCAACACGACTCGAGCGCAAGTGCGTGCAACGACGACGACAACGACGACAATCGACTTGGGATCCAATACGTAGGTGACTGCGCTGCTCGACGTCTCCACTCGTCCGTCGATTCGACCACTTGCAACAGCTCGTGATCGCGACCGACCAGTCAGCATACCGACATGAGCGACGCGCGCGACGTCCTGCTCGGTGCGGTAGCGACGACAACGACGACATCGACCGACAAGCTGCAGCCGCTCGACAGCATCGAGCATCCGCACCCGCTTCCTCTGTCGTCTGTTACTGCTGCCTCTGCATCGACCGACGTCACGCTGTCGCCAACATCAGCGAAGCAACAGCAGTACGAACAGCTCGTGCTGCACACGACCGACAACACACTCAAAGACCGCGACATGGACGATCGCGACAAAGCCCAATGTTGCTTTGAAGGCTACTTGCGCAAGCGCTATAGCACGAGCGTGTACATGGGTTCGTGGCGCTATTGCATACTGCAGGGCAGTCGCTTGCGGTGGTACATGACCGACGACCTCGCAAAACAGGACAGTCAGTTGCGCGGCGAGGTCTGGGTCCGCGCCATCGAGCCCTGGAGCGGCCACGGGTCGGTCAACACGTACGCGCACGCGTTTGCGATCCGCACGGTCAGCAACCGCGTATTGCTCTGCTCGGCGAAGTCGCAGGCCGACAAGGACGCGTGGCTCGCATGTCTCGAACGCAGTGTTGGCGACAGCAAGCGTTCGCCACTGACCAGCAGCAATGATACAGTAGCAACACACGAGAGGGCGGGCCACATCATGCACGAGACGCGACGCATTGTCCCAGAGGACATGGTGCGTCTTGCAGCTGATACTGCGCAGGGACCACCAGCACCAGTCGTTGCGATTCAGCCGTCTTCACAGGCAACACTGTCGGTAGACAGCGCGTGTGCGCAGTGCGCGATCCGCTTTGGTGCATTGCGCGCACGGCGCGTCGTCTGCAGCTCGTGCGCACGTGCGTTCTGCGCGCGTCACTGTGCGACGGCTGTCACGCTCACGCACTTGGGGTTGCGGACAGCACGGCGCTGCTGTGGTGCATGTGCACAGCGTCAGGCGTTCATTACGTACCTCACAGCACTCAACCGGTTTCTCTACAGCGCCACTGCGAATCAGCACCTGCCAGCCGACGATGTATCAGCCGACGGCCTGCTCGATCGGATGCTCCATAAGCTCGCAAATGCACCGATGAGTCTTGTCAAGACGCTCAAGATTCTGTACCAGACGCGTCGCAAACCGCTACTGTTCCGTGCTGCGTGCATGCGCCTGCCGTTCTACGTCGAGCACTGCGTCGACCGTGTGGAGACGATTTGGTACCAGCTGCTGCACTTGTTTCAGTGCATCGACGCCGATGACACAACTGGATCGATGCAGCTGCTCGATCTCCAGCGACTGATCCGCGCGATCTGCCGACGGTCGCCACGGCTTGCGCTCCAGACGATCTGGCACGTCCAAGCAGCAGCTGGCGACGCCCATGCGCTGCATCCGCACGCGCTACTTGCGCTCCTTGGGTTCCTCTATCCGCAAGTCAGCAGTGACGCCAACGCTGTTGGCTCGACCGCGTGGAACGACTTGCTGTTGTCGCAAAGCCCCGACCACCAGCGCCGTGCGATCCTCCGAGCACTCGAGACTGCAAACGCACAGACTGCAGAGCTGATTATGCGAGAACCGGCAACGCCGATTAGTCGGTGGCTCAACGCAACGACCGTCGCCGAATTTGAAGCGAGCGCTCAAGAGCTCGCAGGCTCGGGCGTTGTGTTGTGCGCAATCGAGAGCAGCATATCGTACGACTCGCTGCGCGTCAGTGCCGACCGTCAACAGCGTAGACACCTTGGACAACACAGCAGCGACAGTGTTGATACCGACAGCGCGTCATCATCGACTCGACTCGACGCGCTCGTGTTTGACCAAGTGCACTTTGTCCAGTCGCTCGCAGCGATCAGCGAGCGCTTGCGCCACGTGCAGCCAGTTGCAAATCGTACCGAACAGCTTGCACTTGAGCTCGCATTACTCAACACTTCGCTCGAACACGCAGCGTTGTACCCGCTCTGCACGGCGTCCGACGAACTGCGACGCGTCGTGCGCGTGCCGCCAACGGAAGGCAAAGTGTTTTCGACCAAGATGCGCGCACCGACGCTCATTTACTTTGAGACCGTGCCGGTGACAGCGACGACACTTGCAAGTAGTGATGCCGATGGCGAAGGCGACGATGGCGATATAGCAGCGAGTGGCGACACGCCATGCGTGCTGGACGACGACGACGCGCACTTGCAGGCGTTCATCAGTTCGTCGCAGCGCTCACGCAGTACGTTTCTCCACGAGCTACTCGACAGCGCAGCGCCATCGCGTGTTGGCGACGACGCCGCGCCATCGTCGCGCGACTCGCTCGTGTCGTCGTCGAACGAGTCAGTGACCGACGTATTGCTGGGCCACAGCGCAGTTGCAAGTAGTAGCGACAGTGCAATTGCTGTCCAGCAGCAGTCGCAGCAGCGACGACGTCCGAGTTGCGATGCCAACGACGTTGTTGATGTCGACTCTATCGACGCAACTCTCGACGACGCTACACAGACGTTCTCAGACGCAACGTCGTCGCCATCGACTGTCGGTCTCGAGCGCCACAGTGAACGCACTACAGTGTCTGCACCAACAGCCACCGCCACCTCAGATGCGGCTCGCAGTACCTCGCTCGTTGCGTCGAAAGCACCTGCTGCTTGTGCGTCGTCAGCTGTGACGTTGCACAAGCGCCAGAGCGTCGAAAACATGGTGTACGACAGCGACGTGTTTGGCGAGCGCTGGCTCGCGCGGCAGCAGCGCATCCAGCGCGCGTCGCCATTCGGTCACGTGCGCGGCTGGCAGCTCTTTTCAGTCATTGTCAAGACGAACGACGACTTGCGCCAAGAGGTCTTTACGATGCAGCTGCTCGATAAAGTGCGCACGATATTTGCACGCGAACTTAGTGGCGCCAATTCACAACTCTGGCTGCGTACTTACCGGATTCTTGCAACCGGCGCAAACATTGGGTTGCTCGAGACAATTAATGACGCGTGTTCGCTCGACCATTTGAAAAAGCACTTTTTGGGCGGCGACCTTGCTGCGTACTTTACCGACACGTTTGGTCCTGCCGACTCGCCAACGTTTGCAACAGCACAGCACAACTTCATTGTGAGCATGGCCGCGTACTCGGTCGTGTGCTACGTGTTGCTCGTAAAAGATCGGCACAACGGCAACATTCTGCTCGACACACAGGGCCACATCATCCACATTGACTTTGGCTTTATCCTCGGCATTGCACCGGGTGGCCGCTTTAGTGTCGAGGACGCACCGTTCAAGCTTACGACCGAGATGGTTGCGATCATGGGCGGCGTTGACTCGCAAGGCTTTGCGCGCTTTCGCGAGTTGCTCGTCGACGGTTTTGTTGCACTGCAGCGGCACCATTCGGAGATTGCAGCGTTGCTGCAAACGACTGGCCAGCACTCGCCGTTTCCGTGCTTTGAAGGCGCACGGCTCGCAAAAGTTGTTGCCGACCTGCGCGACCGATTGTGCGTTGGCTTGTCGCGCGAGCTCGTTAAACGTAGGGTCGACATGCTCATTCGCAAGAGCTACAACGTCTGGGGTACGCGTCAGTACGACGCGTTTCAGCTGCGGAGCAACAACATCCACCCGTAGCGAGTGTTGGTATAGCTTTGATGGACTTCGATGTAGTAGCGTACCAGTAGTGTGTCTGTGTGGTGATGTGACTGTGTGAGATGGAGACTCGTTGGTTCAATGGCAGAGCTCGTTGTCGCGCCAGTGCATGTGAGAGTGACAGTACGGCGTCTCAATTCACTGATGGACCAGTGCGGCTGCGGCTGCGCGTCATGACGCTCTGAATGATGTGTCGAGTGTGTCGAGTAGTGTGTGTGGCATGGATGGATGGATGGATCGACATGACAGTGTACGTGGCGTCACCGTCTTCAGTCAGTAACTCCATCAGTATGTACATCCGAGAAAGCTACACGCAGGGCGATGGCATTGACACTTGTCTGACATCCGCACCTGAAGGTGGTCGCGCAGGTCGCTGTTCTCCTGTGCGAGCATGACGTTCTGCGTCAGCAGCTCGGCGCAGCGACGCTCGACGTGCTCGACAGCTGTGGTCCACTGCTGCGTACTCGCTGCGAGGCGCGCTGCGAGCTGCAGCTTTTCGCGCACGAGCAATGCGACATCGTGTGGCGTCGTCGTTGCAACTGCTGCAGTAGTGACACTGCTATTGCTGCTGGTGCTTCTGCTGTTGTTGTTATGACCTGGTGATGGTTCTGCAAGATGCAGTTGATAGACGGAGGAAGCACTTGGGACCTGCTTTGCGACGGGTGGCACTGCGACTGCCACTGACTGCTGCTGCTCGATTAATCGCGTTCGCACGTCTGCGAGTTGCGACAAAAGCGCGTCGTGCAGCGCGCGGATCTCACTCACGTGCTGCTGCTGCTGCTCGCTGTCGTGCACGTGCTGTTGTTGATTCACTTGCTGGACGAGCGCGTCGTATGCGGCTGTGAGGGTCTGGCTGCTGTGCTCGAGCTCTGCGACTCGCAGCTTCGCAGCACCTAGTCGATCGCGCTCGACTGCGAGCTGCGCAAGTGCGTCACGGAGCTCGAGCTGCACGCGGTTGTGCTCGTTCTGTGGCTCGTCGCTCGTGCCAGCCGCAGCAGATGCAGTCTTATGAGACACTGGCCCACCACTAGGCAGAGTCGTGATATGTGCGGTGGTAGCTGCGGTGGTAATGGCCCGACCTGATTGGATGCGCTCGGCCTCGAGGTCTTTCACTACAAGCTCGCGCCGCAGCGTCTCGACCTGCGCGTCTGCAGCTGCGACTCGATTCTGCAGCACTACGATCTCGTTGCGCAGCGGCTCGGTATCGTGTGCAGCAGTCTCGAGTTGCACAGCGAGCTGCTTGCGCTGCAGCTCACTGTCTGCAAGCGCTTGGTCTGCGCGCTGTCGCTGGTTCACGGCCACGAGCAACTCGAGACTGAGCTGCTGATTCTTCGCTGCTTCGCGCTGGTTTGCAGCGTCGCGCTCGCGGCCTTCGCGCTGTAGCGTTGTTAGCTCGTCAGCTACTGCCTGTTTGCTGCGCTCTAGATCGTGCAGCTGAGCAATGACGTCTTGGATCTGTGCGGTCTTGGCTGCAACATCGAGCTCGAGCGCCAGCACGCGCGCTTCTGCCGCCTGTAGCTTTGCCTTGACGTCGACCTTGTCACGCTCGAGCGTCTCGGCATGCGCTCTGCTGTCGGCTGCGAGCTGCACGAGCGCCTGACCGAGCGCGAGCTTGTCCTGTTCGCACGCGAGCAGCTCGCGCCGCCCGTCGAGTTCGGCCGCAACGACTGCTCGGTACGCACAAGTGCGCTCAGCGAGCAGCTTGTTGATCGCAGCGTTGTCATCGCGTACGCATCGCGCAGCCAGCGCTTCGTGCGCGACGCGGCCTTCGAGGTCGTGCAACTGACGCTCAAACGCACAACGCAGTCGGTCGATTGTTGCAACAGTCGGTAGTACTGCTGCTGGTACTGACCCATTGAGCCGACGGCTCGTGTCGTCGGTATCGTCAGCTGATACTACTTGTTGGAGACTCGCGATGCGGCACCAGTGGCGATGCACGAGGCGCCGCATCACGTCAGTGTTGACGACTGGCGCGTTCGATACGCGCGTGAGCATCCGGCCGAGCTGTATACTCGCTTGTGTGCCAACAAAGTCATTTGGTGCAAGCGCGAGCAGTGCGAGCGTGACGCAGTTGCCACCGATGACGTCGTGCAGCATTGTCGTCAAGTGCGAGGCGTCATACGGCGGGTACTGCAGTGGTGATGGTGACTCGTCTAACGCGTCGCTGCGCGAGTCTTTGCTACTGCTGTCGGTCGTCTCGTTTGCGCAGTGCTCGAGCACGTCAGCGACGGCAAAGAGCGCTTTGTTGAGCAGCGGACCCTCGGACAGCCGCACGGCGCCACCTGGCTGTACAGCAGCAGGCATCAACATACACACAAGATCGTCAGCATCGGTAGCGTATGTATGGTGCCCACCCATCCGATTCATACGGCCTCCACTCATTGTCGACTCGTATGCGGACGCGCAACACAGACGCACCCGCGCGAGTCGATCGGTCACTGGCAGCTCAACGGCGCGGACGCTCGAGACGAGCGCTTGGTCCGAGCCGTCTGGTAAGCGGAACGTCTGCTGCAGCGTGATCTGTGTAGCGCATCGAGTGTCAGTGCATACAGACACACTGGCAAACAGTCACACTGCTGCCTCAGTCACACACAATGTGCGCCTGTGGTAGTGAGAGGTGCATACGGCGACGACGCACCGTCAAGATCACGCTACTGAACTCGCTCGCGTGGCCATAGAGTCCGTTGTCGTTGCGGCGCGCGCGCCTCGCAGCCTGCAGTACGTGCTCGAATGCATCGACACTCGCGATCGGTCCGAGCACCGAGAGGTTTGCAATGCGTTTGCCATACAGCGCGCTGTCCTCAATCACCAAGTTGCTGCTGTAAATACCATGACTGCTGCTGTGCATTGGCGATAGCGATGGAGCTGTTGCAGTGGCGGAAGTCGCAGCAGCAAGCAAGTCCTGTCGACACAGCCGTTCGATTCACAGTTAGCAAGCGCCACAGCATGCAGACTCAGCACTGGTGTCTGCGTCCTTACGGTCATGGTCTCGTCAAAGAACTCGACGCACGACACTGCAAGTTCAAACGCGAACGGTGGCTTCTTGGCTGTCGCGATCGCCCTGGTAGTGACTCCATTGTCGGTGGTATTAGCGCTGCTGCTGCTGTTCAGTGCAGCAGCTTTAGCGTGCAGACTCGCGAGCAGCATCTCAAAGAGCGTGGCGAGTATGCTCTGCGTCGCAATCAGCTCAAAGAGCAGCGCGCTCTTGCGTGCCGCTGCCGAGCCAACAGCGAGCACTGCGACGTTGACGCCGTCGACGCATGCTTTGACGAGCGGCAGGAGCGCACGCTCGGCGACGTCGCGCTCAGTCGAGCCGGCTGGGAATACGTGGTCGACGCGCAGACTCGTGGTCTACAGTCCCAGCGTGATCGGTATTGATATCAGTATCAGCATCAGCATCAGTGTCAGCGTGTGTGTCTGCTGCAGAGTCGTCCTACACGCACTTCTGCGCCGTTCGAGAGCTCGATGAGCTTCCCATCGCGCACGTGCAGACTTGGGACGTCTGTATGACCGATGCGGCGTATGCAGAACGATCAATAAAGCGCACAATACCGATACGACGTGATTGATCCGGTCGTGAGCCGTCGGTGGCAGTAGGAGAGCAAGTCGTCAAGGCTCGACGCGACAATGTTGGCAGTAATGGACGACGACGTCGTTGTCAGATTGAGTAGGAAGGAGATACACGCACCGCTGTGTTTTGCAGCTGTCGCCACTGGTGGAGGCGGTGCGATGAACGCGTGCACCTGCAAGCAGTCGAATATCATTCAGCGATGTCGTTTTGCATGTCCAGTCAGTCAGCCGCCTGTGCATGACAGCACGTGCGAATACGCGTGACGCGGCTTTCTCACTCTATGTCCATGGGTGTACTCCACACTGTGCGCACCTGGATGGGCACGCCAGTAGCGGGTAAGCTGTGCTTCATGCTACATCTACGAGGCGTCTTTGTCACTCGTCATGCGCTTGCTGTTTCTACGTACTTGTTCGGATTGTCGCCGTCGCGACGGTTCAGGCGGTCACTACGAGTGAAATAGGCCAACACGTACTGTACATACACAGTTACAGACCCACTCGCTAGGTGACAACGTGATGCTGAAGAGAAGATGCGCATTGCAACACTGTGAAGTAGTGCGTACAGGTAGGTCGGACGACAGATTGACTGCATGTCCATGTGTGGAAAGCATGTCAAGGGTAGTATAGTGTAAAGTGGAACGTATAGTGTTGTGTATTGTCTGACAAGTAGTAGTCGACTGGCTAGTCGAGTAGTAGTAGTTGGAGGTAGTT